>RAQS01000397.1:0-16480 GCA_003698115.1 Aspergillus sp. HF37 | reverse complement strand
CCTCCTCCTCCTCCTCCTCCCCTACGCCATTCGTCTGATCGCTCCTCCCCCCCTGCTCCTCGGCCAGCCACATCCACGCCTCCCCTCGGCGTCTCCGCTTCTCTCCTCTCCTCTCCTTGGCTTCTGCCTGGCCCTTCCTTTGTCGCCCTACTGCTGCTCTCTTCTCCCGCTCCGTCCGCGCATAGCTGAACCGCCCTCTTTTGTCGCTGCTTTCGCCCATACGACCCGACAGCTGAACAGGTACATTGCAAGTGTTAGCGGGTTCTCCCTGCAGTTCGATCCTACCTAGCCTCTGCACCTACCGGGCCTCGGACCCTTCTCCCTGTGCATAACCTCCGCCGCGTCGCAAAATGGAGTCGACAACCGCGGCGCCCGAGCCGTCCAACAAGCGGCCCCGGTCGCCCCCCGAATACCCCCAGATCGCCTCCAAGGCCCCCAAAACACACTCGAACCACCTCCAGATCAACTATCTCGCGCGCCAGTACTCGGACAACCTCCCGCTGGTGTCTCTCGAGGACACCATGCCCGCCATCATGCATCTGATCGGGGAATACGACGGCGTGCTTCACCGCCACGAAAGCATCGCCGGGAATCTGGGTGCATGTCCGTTGGGGCCCATTCTGATCAAGCGCTTTGAGCGCCTGTTCGATGGGCCCCCGCGCGTGCTCAAGTCCAACGGCAAGGATCCGCCGAACATCACCTGGCTCGATGTTGTTGAGTTTGCGAGGAGCAAGCCGGAGCAGTTCAACCTGGAGAGATCCCGCAATGGTGTGCGGGTCTGCCAGTTTTATACCAAGCAGTGCCGTGTGGAGATTAGCGAGGAGGACTTTGTGGTCATCGCGTCGGGCATGCCTCAGAAGATGATTCCCCCACAGCCCATCATCGAGGACGAGGAAAAGGAGCTCGGCGCATTGGAGATTCTGGAAAAGAACCTGCAGCAAATCATTCAGGCGGCCGACCAAGGTTAGTGCTTCATTGTTTTACTGGATTGTCAGGACTAATGCGCCTCAGTGTCGGCGCGCGCAAGACAACTGAACCACCGTCTCAAGAACCGCAGAACCGCCATCGTTTCCCGTCGGGAGAACGACACCTCCCTCCATTCGCAGCCGCCCCGCTCCCTCAGCCCGTCCTGGCGAGACCCGAACGGACAGGTGCTCGCCCTGTTAGACGGCGACGGCAACGGCTCCTCGTCTGCCCACTCTCCGTCAGCTGGTTTTGTGGCGGTCAATGCCAACCGACCTGGCGCTGGGGAGCCGGCACCAGAGGATAATCCACTTTCGTCGTCGTTTACATTTCCACAGTCCAACACTGACAATGTCACCATTATCAACGGGACCTCGATCAAGGGTGCATCTCCCACCACACGCGCCGAGTTGATGAAGAGATTCTTTACCACCGCCGACCGCCAAGCGCGTGGGCTTGAGGAGCCAACAGGGCAGGTGAGCCGGCCGGCGTCGCGACCCAAACCGAGGGCGTCGGACCCTGGAGAGTACAATATGTACACTTCTGCCCCGACCTCTGTTCCGATCCCGAGCACTCCGTCGTCTCTTCTCCCCCCTCCAAGATCTGCTCAGCAGGAGAAGGACGACAGTGGCCCGTACAAAATGCATATGGTGGCACGAATGGAGGAGCTGCAGCGGGGAGAGCGCGTCGTGCCGCCTTGTGATCGCTGTCGGCGCCTTCACATGGACTGTTTGAAGAACCTGACTGCATGCATGGGCTGTACCAAGAAACATGCCAAGTGCTCTTGGAAGGATGTCAGGGAGGAGGAACTGCAGGGCGTCGAGGCATTGAGGATTAGCCGGGATCGTGCTGAAGATCATCAGCACCCGGCAGATCAACCTACACCGGTGCAAGCAACACCAGCGCTAGCGCCATCAATTGCGTCAGCACCTGCCCCAGCTCCAGCCCCTCCCGTCCAAGAACCTGAACGATTATACGAGGAGTTCGAGCCAGAAAGATCATATCGAGATTACAGGCCAGATGGCTGGGGCTATGACGGGCGAAGGGAGTCCGCACCGGTTCCCGGCCAGACATTGGCCAAAGAGGTATCACCGAGGCGGTCGAAGAGCGAGAACCAGAGCAGTGTACCGTTCAACCCTGAGCGACGAGTAAGCTTCAACCGCAGCGCGGAAGCTGGAGCGGACGACGACGACCCTGGGGCAAATCAAAGGCTTATGCAAGCCATCTTGGACACTGTCGACCATCATAGCCGGGTGACGGCGCCGTCGACAGAGAGCAGCAAGGAGGTGAGCAGTGAGCGAGATCAGGAACAGAAGATGGTGAGGGCATAGTCATCCTCCATTGCATGGCCTGATGTTTAGCGACGACTGCATGGAAGTTGACGTGATGTTGGTATTGGATCTCATTTAATGTTTCATGATGAGCGAGTTCATGATATCCCTCTGTTTTGTTTATTAAGGGAATTGTATATGTTGATGCTGTATTTAAGGCCAGCGAGTATAAGACTTAGAGTGCACTCTCGCCTCGACAGAGCGCAGGAAGCGTTGATTTGGACCAACACAAGCAAGCGCACAAGGCCTCTCCCTCTTTCCTGATTTAGCATCCATCGACCCTCTCCCTGTCATCATCACCACCCTTCCCAAAGCCAACACAATGGCCAGCTCAAACCCAGCCAGCTCCTACCAGCAGTTAGAAAAGGTTCGTCACCAGAAAATACGCGCAGCCAACACTAACAGAGCGACGCAGCTCGGCGATGGAGCCTACGCCACGGCAAGCCCACCCCAGACCCCCTACGAATTCACTTCACCTAACCAAACAAACTAGGTCTACAAAGGCCGCAACAAATGGAGCGGGCAGCTGGTGGCGCTGAAAGAAATCCGGCTGGACATGGAGGAAGGCACGCCGTCGACGACGATCCGCGAGATCAGCCTGATGAAGGGCCTCCGACACATCAACATCCTGAACCTGCAGGAAGTCCTGCACGCAGAGAACGCGAAGCTAGTCCTCGTCTTCGACTACATGGACCTGGACCTGCGGCGGTACATCGACATCTACGGCGACGGGCGCGTCCTCGACGCCTTCACGGCGCGCTGGTTCGCCTTCCAGATCCTGCAGGGGGTCGGCTACTGCCACGCGAGCGGGATCCTGCACCGAGACCTGAAACCGGCCAACCTGCTGGTCCAGAAGGCGACGGGGGTGCTCAAGATCGCGGACTTCGGGCTCGCCCGCGCGTTTTCCATCCCCGTCGCCGAGCTCAGCAGCCACGTCGTCACGCTGTGGTACCGCGCTCCAGAGGTCCTGATGGAGAGCAAGATGTACGACACGGGGATCGATATCTGGTCGGTCGGGTGCATCGTCGCCGAGTTGTTCTCCGACGGCGCGCTGTGGGCCGGCTCCGACGAGATCCAGCAGCTGATGCTCATCTTCCGCGTCATGGGCACCCCGACCGACCTGACCTGGCCCGGCGTCGAGGCCCTGACTGGCTACCCGGCTACGTATCCGCGGTTCCTGCCGGTCGGTCTGGGGATGGCACTGCCGCACATGGACATGGTGGGGGTTGATCTGGTCGGAAGGCTGTTGCAGATGTGTCCGGCGGCGAGGGTCGATGCCGCAAATGCTCTGAGGCACCCGTGGTTCGACTGTTTTGCTTACGGGGGGCCGGTCTGGCAGCCGCCGGCGTGGTAGTTAGTACTGGTACACTAGGGCTGGAGTTTAGGGCTGGATTACAATGGGTCGGATCTTATCCGTGGGAAAAGTCATAGCCGGATGACAGCGTCTTAGCAATCAAGCAATGCGGAATGGTTCCATGGTCTGTTCTGGTTATGCTTAGAAACTTAGGACTCGATATCGCGGGGAACGAGTATTTAATAACCCTCTACTCTCCTGCCTCGTCAATAACACATATTGCGCTGCATAGTACAACATGGATCCCTCGCAGGTCAACATCCCCCCCATGAAAGACCTCACGGTCGACAACATCACCGAAAACACCCTCCGCATCAACTCGCTGTGCGCCGACCCGCGCATGAAGTACGTCCTCGAGCGCCTCGTCTCGCACCTGCACGACTTCGCCCGCGAGACCCGGCTCAGCTCGCACGAGTGGATGACCGGCCTGCGTTTCTTGACCGATGTCGGGCAGATCTGCTCTGACGTGCGGCAGGTATCCTCCTCTCCCGGATCTAACAACTATGTCTAAAATAAATAAACTGTGTCTAAAATAACCGACAGGAATTCATCCTCCTCTCCGACATCCTCGGCCTCTCCATCCTCGTCGACTCCATCGACCACCCCAAACCGCGCGGCTCGACCGAAGGCACGGTCCTGGGCCCGTTCCACACGCACGACGCCGCGGAGCTGCACGCCGGCGAGCACATCTCCTCCGACGCGGGGGGCGAGCCGCTGCTGGTGGTGTGCAATGTGCGCGACACGCACGGGAACCCCATCCGCGACGTCAAGATCGATATCTGGGAGACGGACTCGACGGGGCGGTATGATGTGCAGCATGCGGACCGCGCAGGGCCGGACGGGCGATGCGTCATGCGCACCGATGGAGACGGCGTGTTCTGGTTCAACGCCATCACGCCCGTGCCGTATCCGATTCCGCATGATGGGCCTGTAGGTAGGTTGCTGGGGACGCTGGGCAGGCATCCGTATCGGCCGGCGCATATGCATTTTATGTTTGAGAGGGAGGGGTTTGATCATTTGATTACGTGCGTTGTTGCCCTTTCTTGGTATATTGGTCAAGAGATTTGAAGGGTTGAGGCATGCATGCTGACGACTCAGGGCGCTCTATCTTCGCAATGACCCGTACGAATCCTCCGATGCCGTCTTCGGCGTCAAGGATTCGCTTACCGTCGACATTGGCAAGGCCGGGCCCGAGTATGCCCGCAAGTACAACGTCGCCGAGGACCATGCGCTGTTGACGTACGACTTTGTGCTGGTGTCCGACGCGGAGACGGCGGCGTTGCGCGAGAAGAACTCGAAGGAGGCCCTGGACAAGCTGGGGAGGAAGGTCAAGATGGTGAACGGGCTGCCGGTGCCAGAGCTGGACTAGCTGTATATATACATGTCTGTGTCTTCAATCAATCCCCTCGCTGTCTCTCAATCGTCGCACTCCCTCCGCGCTCTCTACCCACCCCCCAAGCTTCTCCATCCCCTCGATGTACTCCGTGCCCACGCGCAGGTTCAAGCTCGCACTCAGCGCCCGCTCAATCCTAGCCTCCCGAGACTCCGACACGAGAACACGGAAGACATGCGCCAGGAACCCGCTCAAAATATCCACGCTCCAATCGTCCGGGATTAGGCCGAGCACCTCGCCAACGTCGAACCACCAAGCGAACCGCCCCAGGAGGTCGCTGGTCCGCTCGATGCGCTCAGATACGTCCTGGATATGCAGGAACTCGTCCAGGAGATGCTTGAACAGCTCCGATTGCCGGCTGAGCTCCGCGAACTCTGCTAATGGCCCTGTAGTGCTGGTGCTGCGTGGGCCCCCGAAGAGACAGTAACGCACGGCCGAATCGTAGTCGCCGAGGCCGTGCGTAAGCAGTCGCAGTGCCTCACGGTGGCGTCCCTGAAGTCCATCCAGAATGATGCTCTCTGACACCAACTCATCCTGGAACGGCTCGATGCGCGCCAGAATCGTCGGAATCGAGTACGACAGGTTCTGTGATGGCATGGACGTGAACTGCGTGCTGGAGCCACCGCCCAGTAGCTGCAGGAGACGGAGTCTTGATTGCCACCAGGGGTCCGACGGTGCATTTTCTGTAATAAAGTTCATATAGGTTGGCTTCGGCGGTCGAAGCGCTCGATACGTCGAATATGACTCGGCGAGCGACGCTCGCGCCGAAGAAGAAGACTCCAGCACGGAGGTGACAGTGTCCAAGTAATAGGATATCAGGTCATCCGCATATTGGGTATACTGGAGGCTGTTAGAACAAGATAAACAACGGTTCATAACACTCACATTCTTCGAGAAAACAAGATGCTCCAAATACTCCTGGACTGCATTTGGTGCCCGCTCCTTGAGCAATGAAACCACATCCGCCGCCTGAAACTGGACTCGACCATTGCTGTCGACAAAAACCTGAATTCCGAGGCTGGGGTTGCGACCTGCCAGCCACGTACCGTACTCCTCGACCAGCTGCACATCTTTGATTTTGGCGAGATATCGGCGCATCTGCGCCTCGACACCTGGAACAGTAACTTCTTCACCAGCGTTGGTCTCTCCTTCGCTAATCCTCCGCCAGGTCTTGAGCACGTTCCGAGACATCTTTTGACTCTGATACAGGCGGCTCAGAATGAAGAGGCGATTATAGTTCTCTAGCAATGTCACTGCACGTTCGAAGTTACCTTTCCAATTGTCAATCAGCCTGTTCAGCTCCACGCGAACCGGCGAGACGGCGCGCTGCTCTGCGGCCATGTTGGAATCCTGCTCCAAGAGCAAATGCAAAAGAGCTGCGTCGACGCTGTCGAACACGTACGTGTCATCCATAATACTGCCGTACCCTCGCTTTTGCTGCCATGAAAACAGAAAGCGTTTCACCATCTCCAAAACGTCGTTACATGTAGCCTTCTCGGTAACTTGTTGGACTAAAGGCTCAGCAATCGCCGCGAGGCCAGCATGAATCCAGATCCCCTGCGGCCCCTGCAGGACTTCGGGTTGCAATAGCGGGATCAGCAATAGGACCACGCGGGGATCCATATCCCCAGTAATGAGGGCTAGCTCTGTGTCTTTAATAGCGGTTTCGCCTCTGTCCGCCGAGTCCACGGATACTAGATCCTCGAACAAGAGCAGGCTCGCTTTTTGCTTCACGTAATTTAGGCCGAGGAATTCCGCTTCAGATTTGGGTTCAGTGTTCTGGACCAATTCAATGGTCTGCGCAATGGCATCCCTGTCCAAGGTTTTGCGGCCACCATCCATTTGCTGCGCATTCCGCAGCGCATCATCCAGCTGGATGGTCAACGGGTTTCTCAGAACCCGCCATATCTGATTGCCAACCCACATAATAAGGCTACCGCGGATCATTCCTAATCCACGGGCGAACTTGGCTTCTTCGGCGTTTCGCTCTGCCTCCCAGTCACGCTCAGGCGTAGTATCCTCCTTCCTGGATCCGTCAGAATCGGTCATCTGCGATTCAAGCAGCTCCTTCTCTTTCTGAAACTGCTCTATTGATGCCTGAGTTCTCGGATCCGCTGCGGGAACGTTTGGTGGCAATGAGGGCGTCTTAAGCCGGACGCTTCGTAGCAAATGCCCTATCTCGTGAAATTCGAGTTCGCTTGGGCTTGTTGTATGACGGAGCCCTATATGAGCAGGTCTCGCATCCTCAGCCAATGGTATGTCTACCCATCTCCTTTCTCCTTCGGCCTCCGCTGTGTCAATGTCCCATCGTTGTACTTCCAAGCGCTTACAAGTCTTCCCGTCCTGGCCAGCATCCACGACAGCAAGGACCCGCTCCTCCTGTGTATCGTCATCCGGCCGAAGGAGATTATCATGTTCTCCTCTGTCGATGACAATGGATTCTGGATACCTATCAAAGTTTATCGTTCCACGCGGGACCACATCGCCATCCATGTTGACAAACATGCCAACCCCCGGCTCCGTTTCCTCCGTCCCCGTAACCAGAAGGAACTCGGAGGGAGTTGGGGACAGCACATGTGGCTTCAATCGCGCCACTGCATGCTTCGGTAAACGTGGTAGCGGCTTTGATGCTTCAGCAATACTAGCCTGCGGTTCCGGGGGTTGCTCTTGGGAGGGTCTCGGTGAAATATTTTGATCTCGCTCCCCTGAGTCCGACCTTGGTGGAGTTTCAGAACTGGATGAAAGATCAGGTGTCATAGATCTTGAGCGATCCTGCTGTATCCCAGAAGTGTCCAAAGTAGCACTTGCCTCATGGGGATGGCCTTCTCCACCCGAACTGGGGTGAAATGGTGATGGTGATCGCTTTGGAACTTGCGGCGGGGCAAGCGGGATATCCTCCACATGCCCAGACTCAAAGGCTTCGCTAGAAGAGGATATCGGAAACAGCGGTATCTTCTGCTGATGCTCAACATCAAGGAGTGAATACGCATGGGTGTCCGCAGCGCAGGCAATTGTACCTCTGCGCGATGCGACCAAACATCCTGGAAATTGGATGTTTCTTATCCGTCGGGCTTCGTCACCAATCCTCACCAACATAATCCTGCTATGGTCTGCAATCATAACCACCGGACTCTCAAATTCATCCGGGTCTGCATTCAGATCAAGACCGCCAATCCACCGGCAATTGCTAACCTTTGTATTTCCAAAGGCCGGGCTTAGTTCTGGCATCAGGTAGAAAGTGACCGTTCCATTGCAAAGGATACACGCCTTGTTCACCGTCGGCAGCAGGACGATCTGCTGAACCCCATGTTGGTCGGGAGGAGGCGAGGCATGCTTCGAGTACGTGATCGGAAGTCTTGATGCGAGGATGAAGGAGGATTCGTTTGCGTGTTCGGGGGAGTCCGGTGCAAGGTAGACAAAGTGCAAGATCTCCGCTGTGGAGGTACCGATGTAGAGATTCCCATCTGCGGACCAGTCAGTTCCAGCTCGTACTGCCGTACCAGACCAAACTTACTCCAGTATTCCACGCAAGTGATATAGGCGTCCGCATTGGAGTCGTCGGTAGTCAATGGCACGCTATCGAGGAGAGGGCGGAGCACATAGGAGGCAGCCTCCGGAGGGCTGACTCTCCTCCTCTTGCGTGGGCCGACATAATCGTCTCCCAGGCCCATCATGAGTCCAGCTCTGAAGACACGACTGGGTACTATTCCTGGCAGCAGTCCATGAAGTTGTTGGACGAGAGTTGGAGCCCCGGGGTTGGTGTAGCTCCGGCTTGGCGCGCGGAGAGCAGCCGAGTCAGTAATCAAACTCGTCCGCACTGTCAGTCCGTGAAAAAAAAAAACAATATATATATATATATATATATATATTCATAAATCGCAGCGGATATAAAATTAAACAAATTAACTATCATCCCTTGTTGTATATGCAAATATTGCATCGCGGGGTTCGAACCGACGCCCTCATCAACAAGCCAGCTTACGTGTTCGGATCAACTCGGCCCGACGCCATTTAGTATCGCGACGGATGCCCTGCCTCTCCTTCTCAGGGCGGCTGCTGTTTGGCATGACATGATGATAGCTTGATGATCCGTTGATACCCTCTTTCGCTTAGCCGTCTCAACTGGAAATGGACACCTTTGCTATCACAGAGGGCATGATCCCTGACCAGCCTGGCAATAACGATGGCCATGATGCCCAGACAGCTGAGAGCAAGTTGCCCCAGGGAGCCAACAAGTTCCAGCGTGCTATTGCGGCTTGGAGAGGTATGGATATAGAATTGCCTCATGGTCTTCTACAGGTGCTGACGCCAGCTCTGAAACAGGCATTGGCTTTACAGACACTATCGCGAAACTAGACAGCACAGCATCGGACATTGTCGCGGAGCAACGCGATTCACTCGTTCAACGAAAGGATCTGGCGCAAAGGACAAAGGATTTTAGGAAGCTGGATGACTCCTCGAAACTCGGAGAGTTCAAAGGCCTTTTGAAGTGTCCGTGTTTCTTGTCCATGGTTCGCATGCCTCTGCTAACACGCAATGCTCTCAACAGCTTACCAGGGCTTTATTGACCTCCTCACCAATCAAGGAAAGTCGTCGTCGTCTGCGTTTCTACAACTGTACTCGTCACTATCAGAAGCCCCCGATCCTTATCCACTTCTCGAGGCATCCGTCGATTCGCTGGTCCACTCGGAAGAGACCGTTCCCAGATTGACTTCGGAGAAGGAGTATCTACAGTCTTCCGTGGATCGCCTCACAGGCCAGCTGGAGGATACCGAGAAACGACACCAGGAAGAGCGAGACGCCAGGAGGAAACTGGAGGAAAACCAGGAGGCCAGGATCAAAGAAGTCGAGTCATCGTGGTCTGCAGTGCTGTCAGAGAAGTCCAATAACTGGGATGCAAAGGAGAAGAGCTTGGAGGAGAAGGTGGAGAATCAAGAACGCTTGATCAAGGAACTTAAAGCAAGTTCTGAGGTTTCTCAGCGTTTGGACCAAGCGGACGATCAGGATGGCTCCAGGCATGGTGCGACTGCGGCGGAACTAGAATTTGTCTCTGGCGACCTGGAAAAGACTAGTCTGAGGTTGGCAGAAGTGGAGGCACGAAATGAGCAGTTGAGGCTTGAGCTGGCTCAAGCTGTGTCGCATTCGCAACCTGAGCAAAAGTCTTCCGTTGAAGATGATCCAACATACCTCCGTTTACAGTCGGAGAATTCATCATTGCTCCGGAAACTAGATGCCTCACGATTTGATAAAGATTCAGAGCGACACACTTGGGAGTCTAAGCTTTCGCAGTCGGAACGGCAAGGTTCGAAGGCGTGTGCTGAACGGGATGAGTTGCGATCAAGGTTGGACAAGGTCGCCGATTACGAAGTTATCCGCCGCGAGCTTGAAATGATCAAGGTGGGCAACTCGGAATACATGTATGGAGCTCTGCTAACCTGCCAAAGTCAATTGAATTCGCGGCCGGCGAAGACGATGATACATCCAATCTCGCAGATGCTGGCGCAGCAGTTGACGAAAACGGTGCTAGCACGGTATCCAAGGAAAATGACAAGAGTAAAACGCTGGAGCAGCTGCTCCTAGCGCGAAACAAGAAATTGACGGATGAGCTCACAGTCCTTCGAGTATCGCATCGAGATATTCAGGGCCAGCTTGAAGCCCTCCGTAATGACTTCCAAACAACGAAGCACGAGCTTGAAAAATCCCAAAAACTCTCAACGACACTTGAGAACGATCTTCTTCGCGTGCAAGAAGAAGCAGCCAATGCATTCCCGTCATCAGCAATGTCCACTACAGGCACGTACACTTCAAAATACCCTCACTCATCGCGAAGGGGAGGAACATCACCGACCTCGTCCATTATCTCCGGCTTTGATCACGCAGTAGGATCAGGATCTCCTAGTACAATGGATGCTATACGTGCTGGGGACCCGGTCGGCGGTGGTTCTGGCATCATGCCCATGATCCAAGCACAGCGGGACCGCTTCAAGAAGAAAAACGCTGAGCTGGAAGAAGAGCTGTCGAAGATGTACGCCACGGTGAAGTCCCTACGGCAGGAAGTGTCCGCCCTCCAGAAGGACAATCTCAACCTGTATGAGAGGACGCGGTATGTTTCGACATACAACCGTGGTCATGGCGCGTCCTCTTCCGTGTCAGGCTATGCCAACAAGCCGAGCAATACATCCGTCCATCTCTCTGCGGACACGCCCTCGGGGCTGTCCCTCGACCGGTATCAGTCAGCGTATGAGGCGCAGATTTCACCGTTCGCTGCCTTCCGAGGCCGTGAGACTGCACGAGCATACAAGCGCATGAGTATCCCCGAGCGCATAGTCTTTTCTCTCACGCGAATCATCCTGCAAATCGGACGAGCCGAAATCTGTTTGCCGGGTATTGTTTCGCGATCCATATCTTAATCTTTGTCATGCTCTACATGATGAGTAGTATGGAGATTGAAAAGCACAGTAGCGCCAATCTAAGCGCTGCAAGCGATGCGGCGGCGGCAGCAGCTATGGCTGGCGGAGCAGGTGGCGGTGGTTATGGTGGCCAGGTGC
This sequence comes from Aspergillus sp. HF37, assembly GCA_003698115.1. NCBI lineage: Eukaryota > Fungi > Ascomycota > Eurotiomycetes > Eurotiales > Aspergillaceae > Aspergillus > Aspergillus sp. HF37. The sequence goes on along the minus strand of RAQS01000397.1, from coordinate 4,891 downwards.
ATGGCGACGACTGGCAACAAGAGCGGTTTGATGTCGGTTCATGATGCGATTTGTATTCCCACTTTCCGGTCGCCCATTGCCTGGCTGATCTTATTTTATGGGAACATATTGGATGTGCTGCTGCGGTTGGCGTTTGTGTAATGTCAAAGTATTTGCTATTGTATATGGATATCAGCCTGTATCTTCAATTTGCTCTTTGTATAACGAGGACCTGTGAATTCCCGCTTCTGTTTAGTTTTACTGTTTTGGGTATGGTGTCCCGTTACGCCGCCCGAACCAAGGGTCCGCCCGTTCTTCACTCCCATTACATAAACTCTGGCGGTTCCCCTGAGGGAAACCCCAGAGAACAGTCTGCCACACATTTTACTACTAGCTGTTGTTCTGTAGCGTTCCTCACATTCCTCACACAGTCTACCTAGCATATTCTCACAACTGGCAACTTGCCAGACGTCGTCCTTAGGGCTAACAAAGAATCGCAGTCTCCAAGGAATAATAAACGGAAGAGTGTTTCAATTTGTAAATGTTACAGTCGGTATCCGGCAGCTTGGGACTATTCTTGCAGCCTACGAACTGTATTATTATGTCCTTTCAACATATATATATCGCCTTTATGATAATCCACTCTGTGTCGGGTTAATGCTAAAACAATATAGTTACAAAGACTAGTTTGACAAAGACAACGTCATACGCTAGAAAGTATGTCATTATCTCTTTGAATTTGGAGTCATGCTTTTGTCTTTGCAGTCTTGAGTCTACTGTAAAACAAGAGCGTGTTTTCAACAGTCCTTTAGGGCTTTCACCTGCTACCCACTTATAGAGTATCATTCGCCCCAAGACAGCGAACGACCCAGTCAGAGAGTAAAACAGATCATAGACATCAAAGGAGTTTATAACTGTCCTGAGCTTTCATTTGCGAGATTTGCGTCCTGGAGTACTTTGAGATAGCCGCAGAGAAAAGAGCACGTACTAACACAAAGGTGAATGTAAACAAGTTACCATGACCTATTTATTATGGGAATATTCCATGCCTACCTCTTCTGCTACTATCCAACACCTCTCAAATAAGCTGCACTTCCTACATATTCAATATTCATCTTGTAAGTACTCTGTTCTGGCACCCGAGCCCACCATCTCACGAGCTTTTAGGGCTTCTCATTCATTCGCTGTGTCAGTCGCCGACTTCAACGCTATGGAAAAAGTGGAAGGGAACGAACAGGTGGTCGGCAGTTTCGAACAAAACGCAGAAGAATCCGAGTCAGTTCGGATGATTCTTACCTATATTATCATGGAACAACTGAAAGATCTCGACGGCCATGCTCTCTACTGCCCCGGGTTCGACAAATCGCGAGAAGCAGATGACCAGGCCGACGAACGCTATAGAGTTCTCGGTGACGTTATGGAACACCTACATGATCTCTGCCGGACAAATCCTCGCAGCTTTCTGCGGCCAGAATGGTTTGACGACGAGCACCGGCGGAATGTCATGGCCGCTGTCGATGGAGGAAAGATACGCGAGGCGCGGGTAAACGCACTCTTGAAACTCAATTGGACGGATATGCGACGAGCAAGACGGGAAGGGAGGGTTTTCCCTCGGTGGTATGAGGAGCGACAGGTTCCCAGGAAGACTACATCCGTCCATCTACCCGGGGACGAGGGGTTTCCCATTCCAAACCCAACTGCTCGCCTGTCATCCACACCAGTTACAGAAGACGATGAACAAAGACGTACAGTGAGTGCCAGTGGTTATTCAGTATTATTCGGTTATAGCTAATCTGTAACCACTCTAGGCTCTTAGCATCTCCCACGACATCGTGTTTCCTTCGCTTAAGGAGATAGGCACGAAGATGGTAACTGCGCTGCTGGAGGACAAGATAGAACTGTCTAAATCTCTCTCGTACCGTCCTGCCATCAAGAAGTTGGGTGACTCGGATGCAGTTGTTGCACTTATGCTGCGGTTCATCAGCCCTAAAATACGAGAACTGGAGGGCAGATTAATCACAAGCGACATGTGAGTTTGTATACCCTATTCCCCCGCCTCTAGAGAAAGAGTTTGACTGACTATGTTAATATTCTGCATGCTATCTCAAGGCAACAAGACCTAGGAGATGTCAAGGGCCAGACCGGTGGGTATCTCGCCATAGTCACCGACACGGCAGAGAGCACTTACTGGAGGCCATATATTGGCCAATCCAGTAACCTGCATCGGCGATTCTCTCAGCATAGACAAGCTTTCAACCAAAAGGACGAAAGTGCCTTGAATTACTTCATCATGTCTCGCCATGGGTCTCGTCAGCTAAACTTCATGCTGCTCTGGAAAATATCCGAGGACAAGTTGAAAAGGGATGATACGTTGAACAACTTGCTAGAAATGCTGATGTGTCTCGCTTTTCAATCGCTGCCACTACCCCAACAACTGCGCGGCATCCTCCCCGACTATCACCCTACCGCGACTACTGGGCTCAATGTCGTATCACCTCTGTTGCAGGGGATCCAGCTCAACAATCAGGAGAAGTATGTGTACCGGCGTGAGCTGCTTTTTTCTGCGGACCCGGAAATCCGACTATTCCCGACAGCGAGGACAGCTTCTTTGGAAGCAAGCAACAATCGCAAGGTCCCCACGCCTGCGCAGTTCAGGAGACCAGTGGCCATCGACATGAGCAAAGCCCTAGCCGATATTCTTGCATCAACACCTGCCCACCATGAGCAGTCGGCAACATTCGCAGGGGACCGTTCTCCGACAAGAGAAAATTTCGATCTCCCGTCTGCCCTTTCCGCCGCCACCGATGGATTGGAGAAGCCGTTGCACACCCGCTATGAACTGAGTCCGCCGCGAGGCTCATTCGACGCACGAATCGGACTCTTGCTTGATTATGACTCGTTCTCAACCAAGCCGCAGGGCAACAATTCAGAACTATTCCCGGGAATGGCAGAAATCGGACTCAACTCCGAGAACTGCTTGGTTTGGCCGTTCAGCTTTCAAGATGAGACCTTGTGCTCGTCAAGCGAGATCCGAAATACGGATGCAGAAAAAGAGGTGCTTCGAGTACTAAATCGGAAAGTGATCAATGCTTCCGGCTTATGGGTCATCATTATCTTCGGACCAGATGCCGAGAGCTGTGCTTTGCTCCCGCATTTTGACCATCATGAGCTGAAACTTGGAGGGTTCACTTACGATCTATTCCTCGAAGCCGACGATACAGGAGTGCAAAGACTGTATTTGAGATGCGCAGTCTCCTACTCCTCGCTCTTCCTGATTAGCTGGAGCGACGCAACAGAAGTCTCTCTAGCCATCAAATTTGCCGCGGCTGTGACCAAGACAAAATGGATCCGTCCTTACGCCCATCGCGCACGCCACGCTCTAGGAGAGATTGTTATCAGGAACTCTCTTGAGAACCAAGGGCAAGCAAAGATGACCCCGGAAACCATGCCTGACAACATCAGAACTTGGCTTATCGGGAACGGATTTACAATGAAGGAAGATTATGACTACCTGACTGAACTTGCGGGCTCGTTCTCCAAGGGCCTTCTCCTTGCGGCATCTACTTCCAGTATACGCTACACGGTTAATCCCCGCCTCCCGGATCGCGGTGGAACTCCAGGCGATCGGTCCATCCCACATCCCGCAGTTCAATCCAATGTCCGCATTTTCACGCGGGAGCAATTGGATATGATAAGGTCGGTCCATATCAAAAAGGAAAGGGAAATTCTCCGAAATAACCTTTCTAATGGCGGATTGGAGGATGACAGGGAAAACGACCTGATTGATGAGAGCCATGAGACCGGCCTATTTGAACAGGTTTTCCCGAATCCTAGTGCTGCCAATCGGGTTTTAGAGGACGGCTTGCCGACTACAATTGTTAGGATGGTCTCTGCAAGTGCAGCGGCTAGAAGTCGAAAGCCAATGAGCCATCTGCCCTGGGGGCAGGAGTTCTTATCCACTCATTGCTGGTGGTGTGCAAAGGCATTCGCTGATGCCGACTCTGGTTTCCCATGCTGGCATGATGCGCTTGGCGAACGGCTTTGTCATCGATGTTCGATGCTTCTCAATAATCAAGGATATCTCCCAATTACTAAAGCACAAATCATGCATTTGGAGATTCGCTGTGGGTGTTGCCAGCGACTATATGGTCCAAAATGGAGTTTCCTAAACGGCATCGGCCAACCTGTCTGCTCACAGGCGTGTTCACATCTTCTCCGGGATGGCAAGCGACAAATACGAGATCGGCAGAGTGCCCACGAGAAGAGATATCAAGATGGCTGCGAGGATCGCCTTCGGATGTCCCCGAGTTTGAGAACTTACTTTAGAGATGTCCATGGCTTGGACACGACACTGGGTGCGCTGTTGGAGGAGAAACGTCGGGCGCAGGTTTAGGGGGTTGTAAAATGTACATAAGTGGTAGACGACTACGGCAATTGAATTATCCAAGGGATTGCGGTAATAGGGAGAGGGAGGACTTGGTCTTAAGAAAGAAAAAAAAGAAAGCCCGATGCGGGGGTCGAACCCGCAACCTTGCGGTCACAATGGGTTGTTGTGTTTAACTTGTTAAGTTAGCGAAAGAAAATCTATACGGGAAGGGTAGGCTTACAAGCCGCACGCTCTGACCATTGAGCTAACCGGGCCCGGATACATCGTCAGTTGTTACGTAACTAATTGAAAATGGCATAAACATTACAATGTCCATGGTGATCAAACTACCTGCGAGGACAGGAGCACCTGTTGCGTAGTACTAAAGGCGGTGTAGTACAGCAAGTTGGTCGTATTGTACGTAGTAGACAGGATCTATGGCAGAAAAATCAGAAGGAAAAGTGGCTCGGGAACCAGAGAAACGTCCTCCCGTCAGGCATACAGGCACCCATACTACTCAACAGGGAGGAGGACGTGTGGAAATGA
>RAQS01000396.1:0-16511 GCA_003698115.1 Aspergillus sp. HF37 | reverse complement strand
CTGGTTGGTGGTTGGGGGGGGGGGCGTGGGGGAGTACTAACCTTTATATCGTAGAATTCTGTTTCGTTTGTACACCACACTGCATAGTACAGATTGTAGTCGTCGGCGGCGAGTCTCAGGCCTTTGTAGGTGTTCTTCCGGTAGCTGTTGTCTGGATTTCCTCGTCGATTACTGGCGAAGCCGTATGCGCCTTCGGGGACGGCCTTCATAGCGAGTTAGCTACTAGCTAGTAGTAAGAGTCCGTTGCTATGACAGAACTTACACGACCCCAGTACTCAATCGCCGCATGCTCGGTCTTGTTGTCGGCCTTCTCTGCCTCCAGCGTTGTGGGAATTGGCCGGCCGTCCAGCCCCGGCCTGCTGCTGCCGGCGATGGACAGGAAGGTAGGAGCGAGGTCTGTGTGGCTGGTCACCACATCCAGAGTCTTGTCTTCTGGTATTCCCGGGCCTCTCACGATGAGCGGGACTTGGGTGTCCGTGTCTGGGCAGTCAATCACATACTCGTCCCAGCACGGAGCTGGCCAGACTCACCGTAGCCACAGTTCTTCCCCGGCTGCATTCGATGCTGCCCAATATGATACCCGTTGTCTGTGGAAAAGATAATGTACGTATTCTCCAGCGCCCCGGCCTTCTCCAGCTTGCGCACGAGACTACCGATCATTTCATCGACCGGCTGCAGCGATCGCAGTCGACACCGCTGGAACTCGTCCAGGTACTGGACAACAGTATCATTCAGCTTCGGCAGCTCGCCGACCCAGCCAACCGCTCCGTCGGTCAGCTTGTTGAAGCTCGCATCCCGCGGGATCTTATAGTCCCTGAACAGACCCGCATCGCGCGGGAGATACTCCGGCTCGCCATACCACGTCGCGTCTCTGCTCGGATCATGCGAGCCGTTCGAGTGCGGCGCGTTCGGTGCAACGGTCAACATCCACGGCCGATCAGGATGCGCCAGCGCCTCGTCCAGGAAGCCGCGCGCCTTGTCGGCGATGACCTCGGTCGAGTACTTCCCGTCGTAGTGCACCGGTTTCTGTCCGTTGCGCGTCATCCGCGCGTTGTAGAACCGATACGTCCACGGGTCGAGCAGGAAGTCGGAGCCATTGAACCCCTTTGCGTGCGGCGAGTCGTAGTTCTTCTCCGTGTGCGAATTCCACAGCTTCCCGACGTAGTACGTGTTGTAGCCGGCATCCTGCATCCACAGAGGGAGGTAGTTGTCGTTCCACCCCGCAGAGACGACCTTGGGGTACCCCCCGTACGGCGGCGACACGCTGGTGATGTTGGTGTTGTGAGGCATGCGGCCGGTCCAGATGTTGGCGCGCGCTGGACAGCACAGCGCCGTTGGGCTGAAGTGCTTGGGGTAGCTGGTTCCTTTCTGGACAAGTGTTTTCTGTTGCTGTCAGAATCGCTTCCTCGAATCGTAAGCCCGAATACTAAGTGCAAACATACCTGTAGCTTGGGCATGTGCTCAAGCCCCCCGAGGTATTTGCCCTGATCGTCCGTCAGAATAAAGAGGATGTTTGGCTGCTTGGCCGCGACGGCGAGGCCGCAAAGCAGGAGGATCCCCAGGACGAGGTTCATTCTGGCGGATGGCCTGGTCGTCGTTGGCAGTTGTCCAGCGGGTTGAGGCCTCGTCTCATCCTGGGAAAGTGTACATATTTATGTATACACCCTTCACCGGCCTCGTGAACGAAGACAGGCTTGTATCATTTACCCACCCAATTGCACACCATTCATAATGGATAACATCATTGACCGTGGTCCGCTATTCCAACTGCTAAAAACGGCGAGTGATCGTCATCACCGGTAATGCGACAGGGCTTGAAAAAAGGGAGTCGCCGGGCTTGTAGTGAAGGTTCCGGAGCGGATGGGCCGTAGATCGACGTGATATAGGGCAGATTGCGAGATTTGGGCAGAGAATGGTGCAGACCCGGCGATTGTATGATGGCGGGATCGGCATCACGTCTTCGCGCAGCATATCTTTGCATCTCTCTGGTTCTATCCATTGAATATGCTGGACCTTACTCTGTTATTCAGCTGAAATATAGCGGCTGTCTGCCCAGGCTGTCAGCAAGATCCTGCTTCATGGTTTTGTTTGCATCCCTCCCTGACAGGGGCAGTCGTCGAGGCAGTCCGTGCGATCGGGATGCATGACCTGTTTATTATTCGATGGCGTCATATTCTTGAAAAATGGTCAATTCGAAACAGCTCTGGAATCCGAGGCCATTCTGCAAAATAATAACCATGTTTATTGTGTGGGATTGGCTGCGGAGGAGGATGGACGAGAATGTTTGCTGCAGATCTCAGCCCTAGGCTGCACCACTAGCAACTACAGCCGAGGATCGGGCTGCTTGTGAGGCTGCATTCTGGTTATGGAGCTGGAAACTATTATAGATGCGTGTATTTATCTATGACATGTCCAAATACTTTTAATCACACAGTTTAAGCAGCCTCAATCATCTTGTCCTTCACGTACAGATCGACGTATTGATCGACGTCATAACCCTCCAGGGCAGCCCGGTCGTTGCCCAGGTCCATCAGCTTCTTCACATGGCCCTGGTCAAAGTGCGCCGACAGGTGGCGCTGGTACTTGTCGAGGATCTCAGGCTTGGCCTCCTCGCGGCGGAGGCGGTGGCCCAGAGGAGCCTCGACAGCGACCTCGTCAAGAACAGTGCCGTCGTTCAGGGTGACGGTGAGAGCGTTGGGGATGGTACGCTTGGAAGGATCGTGGTAGTCCTTGGTGAACTGCGGGTCCTCAACGCAGGTGATGCGCTTGCGGAGGTCGTCGAGCAGCGGCGAGGTGGCAGCCTCAGAGCCATCCGCGTAGTCGGAGGCAGTCAGGCGGCCGTAGACAAGCATGGTGGCAACCATGTACTGGGGCCATATCAGCATGATGCTAGTTCTCAGAAATTCTGTCGCCTTACCTGAACGCAGTGGTCACGGTCAGCAAAGTTGTCCATTGCCTTGAACTGCTTGTCAATAATGCGGACGCAAGCCTCGTGGGTGCGGTTGGTGATCTCCTTGATGTCCTTGGCGCTCTTGCCCATGGCCTGGAGCTTGTTGTAGACCGTCTGGGCGGCTTCGACAGCGGACTGGGAGTGGAACTCGGCTAGAGATAGGTTAGACGTAGCACGCTACTTGCGACAAAGGAGGGACTCACCAGGATACGAAACCTTGAAGAGGACGCTCTCCATGACGTAGCTGCCGTACGGACGCTGGAACGAGAACTTGTTGCCCTTGAACAGGACATCGTAGAAGCCCCAGCCCGGCGCGGACAGAATGGAGTGCATTCCACCCTCGCCCTTCTGCACCTTGAGGACGAGATTGACAGCCCGCTGGCAGGCATCACCCGCAGCCCAGGACTTCCGGGACATGGTGTTGGGGGAGTGTCTGTAGGTGCGGAGGCTCTGGCCGTCCACCCACGCCTGCGTGATGGCATCGGCAGTCTGGCGCTCGTTGAGGCCGAGCATCTTCGAGACGGCGGCAGTGGTCGCGACCTTCACAAGGACGACGTGGTCGAGACCGACCTTGTTGAAGGAGTTGTCCAGGGCAAGCACACCCTGGATCTCGTGGGCCTTGATCATGGCCTCGAGGACATCCTTGACCTTCAGGATCTTGCCGTTGCCCAGGTTCCCGCCGGCGCGGTTGGTGCGGGAGATCCAGTCGGCCACGGCCAGGATACCGCCCAGGTTGTCGGAAGGATGGCCCCATTCGGCAGCCAGCCAGCAGTCATTATAGTCCAGCCAGCGGATCATTGCACCGATGTTGAAGGCGCCATTGACGGGGTCCAGCTGGTAGGGTGTGCCGATCACACGGGTGCCGTTGGGGACCACGGAACCCTCAACGATTGGGCCGAGGAGCTTCGTGCAATGCTTGAATTTCAACGCCTCCAACCCGCACCCGAGGGTATCGAGGAACACCAGGCGGGCCGTGTCGTACTATACGCCAAGCTGTGAGAATTGAGCGCCCATCTATAGAGTCAACGGAAACATACGGCCAGGTCGGAGTCCACATTGTACTTGTGGATATAGTCGGCCATGCCCTTGATTTCCGGGTCATAGGACTTGTCCGACGGCGTAGCCGGTGCCGCCGCCTGAAGCGAGGTCATGGTCGAGAATCGCGAAACCTGGGAAGCAGCAGGATTGGCGGACTTGAGAGAGTTGAGGGCGACAAGAGACGGTCTGGAGACGGCGGGGAGGCGAGCCTGCAGGGCGCGGGAAGACCTGGGGGTCAGCCGTCTTAAAGCCGAGCAAGAAGCGGACATGATTAGAATGATCAGTACTTAGACTGGATGAAAGGATGAAGACAAGGAGGAGAAGGGAAGAAGAAGGGAAGAAGAGGACGAGAGGATGAGAGGATGAGAGGAGAGGGAATGCGCCGAGCAGGTGACTTCATCTGATCTCATCAGCCGAGGGCGGATTTTTTCTCCTTTGTTTACCCCCCGGCTACCGTCGGGTATCCTGCTCCCTGCATCTGCCCTGCGTGTTGAGATGCGAAATTCATTCTGCTGCTCCCCGGCTTAGGTACATTTTCTCAGGAGCTCCCGTATTGCTTCCAATGCCTCGTTCGTGGCCGGTTGTGCCTGCTTCACCCCCTCGGGCATGCGGATCAGCCCTTCCCTGTCGTCGGACCGAAGATCCTCAACGTCAACGACCTCCCGAAACCAATTGATTTGCTTGCAATTCTTGGACATTCAGGGCTAAAGCCTTCAATGGCACCATCCCCCTATAAATAATCGATCCCCAGCTCCCCGCGACGCGCCCTCTCCTCAGCCTCTGCCGAATCTGTCCGTCTCAACGACTTGATGATCTCCCGATAGACGGCCTTGGCCAGCACGGGCGGCACGGCATTGCCAATCTGTTTCCGGACTTCGTGTTTGCCAAACCGATAGCCGACATCGAATGTCTGCAGACATGCAAACTCCCGGTTGGTGTATCCTCTCTTCCCAGACGGGTGGTAGTTGTTCTCCCCGCCGCCAGTGGTCATTGTCATGGCTGGCTGGTCGCCGTCGAATGGAAGCTTGTGCTCTCCGCGCAGGCCACGACCTAGTGCCGCCTCGACATCATGGTCGCGTGCCCCCGGAGGGATGTTCCTGATGGCGGAATTGATTGTCGCTTGCGGTAGGAGATCCGACTCGGGAGGGCCGTGAGTCGGCTTGGGGAATCCGGGCAGAGTCTCTCCAGGTCTTCGCTAATTAGTATAGGTATGAAGTGTAGATGGATGATGGCACAACTCACCCAGAGGCAATGACAATGAGCCGCCGTCGGCGCTGCGGCACACCGTAGTCCAGGCAGTGTAGCATCCCCCAGCTGACGGAGTAGCCAATCTCAACGAATCCTTGGATCACACGATGGAAGACGTGTCTGTGACGCTCATATAGGCCGCTTGTCTCTTCCATCGTAAGGACCCGGGGCTTGGCTTTTTTCATGAGGTCAGCGCATGAGAAAATACATGCAAAGTTAGCGTCGTCGCTTGCGCTCTCAATGGTTTTGGCGGGCGAAAACGTTTGGCACGGCGGCGACCCATGGCAGACATCCACTTCCATGAAATCGGGGCCATTGGTCAGGAAGTCGAAGATGTCGCTGCACTCGCATGTAGCAGTCTTGAAATTCCGGCGGTAGGTGCTCGTGGCATACGGCGACTTGTCGAACCCCCATTTGATATCCAAGCCAGCCTTTCGGGCCCCAGATGATACGCCTCCTGCACCGCAGAAGCCATCTCCGAACGTATACTTTCTGGAGGCCTTTGATCGCGCGATCACTCGGTCGTGTTTTTCCGGCTCGGTGAGGTCTATGAATACCGGTCCACTATGCTCTTGCTCCAGGTCAATAACCCCGTCACCATGGGCGTGACATGCGTCCTTGGCGGCATCGCCAAACAGTCTGGTAAGGCCCCTCCAATTCTGTCGCAGTTGCCAGGGCTCAAATCGACATCTCGGGGAATCGTCAGCCTCCCCGCGGCTCAAATACTGGATCGATATCCGGTCAGAAACGGTGTCTTCCTTTAACCGACAGAAGAGATTTCTCTCGGGATCATGCTCCCACTGGGCCGGCTCTGGTTTGATGTAGTTCGTAAAGCTTATCCAAACGAACCGCTTCACCTCTGCCAGGGAGATGTCCGAATCGTCGTTGACTGCCCATAGCAGCTCATTTCGCCACGCGGGAAGGTACCCCTTGCCATTTCTGACCAGATCCCTCAGCTTGTATAGACGGCGGCCCCGAAAATAGACCATTCCAGCAGTATCTTCCAACACATTCGTCACGCGAATGTACGACTTGTCATGGAGTTCGAGGGATTGCCCGGGCTTGTATAAGATTCCCTGAACGCAGGTTTCCGGAACGACACGCCCAGCAGGTCGCTCCCGGCAGGGTTCTGCAGGCGCAGAGTTCTCATCTCCGCCTAGAGCTGGTGCGAGACGGACCAGGCATCCTTCAGTGAGGTATTCGCCTTCGTTGATCGAGTCTTGGACATCAGAGGTGAGGTCAATCGCTTCGATTGATACTTTTCGCTGCTGACGGGGCTGAGAATGGTTGTCAGATTGCAAGTCATCGATGACATAAATATTTGGTCCCGAAACCTCAATAAGGTCATCATCGAAGAGCCCTGAGTCAGTATCATTGTCGATGGTGACACTGCTGTCACTGTCACTGTCATCATCCAGGATGACGGGCCTGTCAATACTGGAGAAAGTGGAACACAACTGGCTGAGAGTTGGTTCATACCCCAAAGCTTCGCTGGAGGCTCTGGAGGAGCAGGGGATATCTGACAGTTGATCCATCGAGAATTACGTGGTTGAGCCAGAGATAAGTCTTTAGGAAGGGAAGAATGAAAGGGGCATGAGCGGAGGGGGAACCAAGCACATATAGCAGCAGATAGTATGAAAAGATGGCAGTATTAGAAGAGATCATAGAGGTAATTTACAAGAAGCAAACAAGAGAGACTGCTGGCCTGGTTGATTCACTTGTAGTGTTATTCACAGCTCACTGACGTCGTTGACAAAGAGTGATTTTGAGTCATGGGCAAACACAGGACAAGCATCAAAAAGAAAGGAAAGCTCTGTCTGTACAACCTTCCCCCAAAGAGCTCTGCAGTGCTGTAAATTAAAAGCGTCATAGTCAAGAGAGCAGCTAGTCTGTGTGTCAGAGTGTGGACTGAAGTGCACGGGAGTAAACAAATGAAGCCAAAGCGATGGCAAGAGGTTGTATACAAACACGTGACCAGCCTGACTCAACGCGGAACATAGTCCCCCCGGTCCACGCCCTTCCGGGAAAATTCTGTGTCCTTCTGCGGTGGGGACCGGACCAGAGTCTTTCTCTTCCATAACGCTTCTTCTGTGTGGGATCCCGGTCCTCTCTTTCTCTCCATCATGTCGCCTTTTCTACCGTCCTTGTGAACCCCCGACTCGCGCCCCCTACGCCCATATCCTCTCCTTGCCATGAATACTACGTGACCGTTGCATATCGAATCTGCCCGTCTGTTCCGCTTACTTTTTTTCTAGAGTGAGATATCTCTAAACTCGGTATGTATGCCCCATTTCCTGGCTTTTGATATGCTTGTCAGTTTTTCCATGATGACCTTAAGGTTTTTTTATAGATGTTAGACTTCCGAATCACCATTGCGGATAATTTCCTGTCTGATTGATTGTGCTTACACCGTTGATGTTGCTGTACTGCGGGTGACGCTATATGCTAACTGCACCTCGCAGATTCCCTTGCCACAATGTGCGGTGTAACCGCTTTGATCCTGGCGAATGCATCGTCATCTGCTGCGGTTGACCTCCATGAATCCCTTTACCTTCTTCAGCGTGAGTGGACGCCTTCATTATATCCTATGTATACCCCGCACTCAAGGCTAATACTGAATTTGTCCATCAGACCGAGGTCAGGATGCAGCAGGGATTGCGACATGCGCCTCCGGTGGTCGAATTTTCCAGCTGAAGTCGAACGGTATGGCCGCCAAGGTTTTCCAGGATGGCGCCAGGGTTGCAGACCTCCCCGGGCCGATGGGCATTGGCCACTTGAGGTATCCTACCGCCGGAAGCAGCGCAAATGCCGAAGCGCAGCCATTTTATGTGAACAGTCCGTACGGCATTTGTCTGGCTCACAACGGAAACCTGATCAACGCACCCGAGTTGAAGCGATTTCTGGACCTCGAAGCCCACCGCCACATCAACACCGACAGCGATAGCGAGTTGATGCTCAACATTTTTGCGGACGAGCTGAGCGAAACCAAGAAGGCAAGGGTGAACCGGGAAGATCTCTTCGCGAGTCTCAGCAGGATGTATAAACGGTGTCAAGGTGCATTCGCTTGCACTGCCATGCTAGCTGGTAAGCGCGTTGAGACCGTAACCGTATTGGGTACGTGACTGACATTACTAGGTTTCGGTGTCTTGGGCTTCCGCGATGCCTACGGCATCCGCCCACTGGTCCTTGGCTCGAGACCGTCCCTTGGGGGGGAGGGCACGGACTACATGATGGCTTCAGAGTCCGTCGCTCTGGACCAACTGGGGTTTACAAACATTCGGGATATTGAGCCTGGTGAAGCGGTCGTCATCGAGAAAGGTGGGGAGCCAATCTCCTGCAGGGTGGCGGACAGGATGGATTACGCCCCTGATATCTTCGAGTATGTCTACTTTGCACGGCCGGACTCTGTCATGGACGGCATCAGCGTGTACCGCAGCCGACAACGGATGGGTGACCGCCTTGCTTCCCGAATCCTCGAGGAGCTTGGCTCGCAAGCCGTCAAAGATATCGATGTTGTCATTCCCATTCCGGAAACGTCCACCACCTCCGCTGCTAGTGTTGCTCAGTATCTCGACACCCCGTTTTGCCAGGGCTTTGTCAAGAACCGCTATATCTTCCGGACTTTCATCATGCCTGAGCAGAAGACGCGACAGAAGGGTGTCCGCCGCAAGCTGAATGCCATGCAAGCCGAGTTCAAAGACCGAAACGTGCTCCTGGTGGACGATAGCATCGTGCGTGGGACTACCAGCAGAGAAATCGTTTCGATGGCGAGGGAAGCTGGCGCTAAGAAAGTATACTTTGCCAGCTGCGCCCCGGCTATCAAGTAAGCCAACCTTTCCCCTCATGTTGCGCTGGAGTTATCTCTAACTATGCCGCAGGCACGCCCACATTTACGGTATCGATCTTGCTTCCCCTCAGGAATTGGTTGCGCATGATCGAGACACCGATAGCATTGCCAAGCATATTGGCGCTGAACGTGTCATCTTTCAGACCCTAGATGACCTGAAAGGCGCTTGCGCTGAGATCGCGCAAGAGAATGGTCGGAAGGAGCCGAGCAACTTTGAAGTCGGAGTGTTCTGTGGCAAATACATTACCCCTGTCACGAATGGCTACTTCGATCACCTTGAGAAGATCAGGGGAGAAGGACGGAAGATCAAAGCACTGGACAAAGCCAAGGAGGCCGTCACCCATGGGGTCGCCAGCGAGAAAGACTTCCGGATTGCTGCCAACGGAGTCAAGTTCGACAACGATGGAAAAGTCATTCCCGCCGTCTCCTCTGGGCAGTCGGATGTGCCCCAAGTGTCCCTCAACCACGCCAACGGACCGTCGAGCGAAGAAACGCCTCCCAAGGTCAATGACAGTATGGACATCAGCATCCATAATATTGCTGATCACGCATAACGAGATATGGCTGCTGTATACTAACGAATCCAGCTGGAGTCTTGGAGTTTGACGAGATAGACATAAAGAGAGGACCAGCCGATCTGGTTAGCTATATTGCATTTCTATAGAAGAATAGGGTCGGGTGCCCGTGGCTTCTCATACTTGAACAGAAACAGAGCACAAGTAGATGAGTCTCCTGCTTGTATACCCCGGATGCTGATTCATCCGATTCATCCATCCATGGTCATCATCCAAACTCATTTCTCTCCCCCACCGATGCAGGGGTAAAGCCGCAACTGCTCTTCCATGGTGCCCAGCCTTCGATGCCGTCTTTCCTGCCTCTGAAACAAGATGGAGCGTCGCATTACCCGTTCCGTCGCAGCCCGAGAAGCAGCATTGTTGGCAAACAAGACACAGGGCATCAAGTCGCAGGTAGCCAATCCTCCAGACGACCAGGTCCCTTCTGCGCCAAAGCCGCGGAGAAAGAGGAAGTCCTTGGTGGAAACGACACCTAACTTCAACCACGCTCCCAGGACGCCAAAGGCCAGAAGGCGTACTCCAAAGGCGAACGTTAATGAGCTACCTCACAATCTGGGCCCAGCGCCAATCTTGTCGCCCACTTCCAACGATGTATTCCCGAAAGATTCGGAAGAGAATCTGACAAAGGAAGTAAACCTGGGCAAGGTCGTGGCTGTCATCCAAGACACCGTTAATAAAGCGACCAAGACACTGCAAGACCCAACAGAGAAGAACAAAAAGAAGCATCCGTATGGTCTTACCCCTGGATACAGTCCATTTCCCGAATGGGTTCGTCCAACCGCGGATGAATGCGAAGAGGTCAATCGACTCCTCTCAAGCGTCCATGGGGAAGTCACTCCGCCGAAGACTATCCCCGAGCCATCTCTGACGGTCACTGGCTGCGGGGAAGTACCCTCGGTCTTGGACGCTCTAATTCGGACATTGCTCAGCGGGGCGACTACCGGCAACAACTCCGCCATGGCATTCAACGGGCTGGTCGAGCGGTTTGGTATTCTGGAAGAGGGAATTGGGAAAGGGAGCGTGAACTGGGACGCTGTGCGTCAGGCGCCTCTGAAGGACGTCTTTGAGGCTATCAAGAGCGGTGGTTTGGCAGATACCAAAAGTAAGAATCTGAAGGCCATTCTGGACATGGTCCACAAGGAGAACCAGGAACGCAGGGATCTCCTGTTGTTGGAGGATGCGAGAAATGAGCAGACAGACTCCCCCAACCAGCTTGAAGGCAAGAAGCAATACGAAGTCGCCTGCGTGGACCAGAACTTTCTATCCCTCAACCACCTCCACAGTCTCACCAAGGAAGATGCAATGGCTGGGCTGGTGAAATACCCCGGTATCGGGCCCAAGACCGCTGCCTGTGTGGTTCTCTTTTGTCTCCAACGTCCGTGTTTCGCGGTCGACACCCACGTCTTTCGCATTTGCAAATGGCTCGGCTGGATCCCGCCCGTCAAGGCTACTGAAGTCACGGCCTTCAGCCATCTGGAAGTGCGGATCCCTGACCATCTCAAGTATTCGCTGCATCAGCTCTTCATCTTCCACGGGAAGTCTTGTCCCAGATGCCGGGCAATCACCGGCCAGTCTTCTGCGGGCTGGGAGGATGGCTGCGTTATTGACCATCTTGTGACACGGTCTGGGAAGCGGAAGGTTGGGTTTAGGGCCCAGTCGAAGAAGACTGTTCTTGATGAGGATCCGACTGGGGACAGCGACAGCGATTGAGCTTGTTGCTCCTGGGGCTATTTTCTTCAGCTCGCCTAGCGTCTGTTTATTCCTGTTTCTCTTCTACTACGTCGAGGCTTTGTTTTTTGTTGCTTTTCGAACGGCGGCAAAGTGGTAATGGAATGGGTACGGCGTATGACTTGAATGCTAATGATTAATTTATGAGAACTATATTAGATCAATTTCAAATATTAGCTACATTTCTATAACTGTGAGACTGTAGTCCAAGTACACTCGCCGCTATCAGCTCCTGATAAGACAAGCCCGAGCGAACTTCTTTCTCCCATCGGACAACACCCAGCCCACACAGGCTTCCGGGCCCCAACTGACCACCATGGATTCCAAAATAGGGTCTCTTTCCTCGAGTATTCCCCCGTGCTTGGCTCCTATCGTGGAAATCCTTGGGCCGTGGCTCGGTGTCGCGTTGGCCTCGTTCGGCGCAGTCTGCCTGGGCTACTTCCTCATCCTGAGCAAGCGCGAGGGCCCCGTTTCATTCAACGTTCCTCTCCCGCCCGAAGTGCGACCGAACTGGACAGGAAGAGACTGGGATTATGTGCAGGGCGAGGAGAAAAGGGTACTCGAGGGGCAGGTCAAGGGGGTGAGTTCTCCATTCCAGTCGATTGCGGTGCAATAGGCTTTTCCTCGGTCAACGCTGATTCATGTTTCTGCTTAGCAATGGAGCGAAAACCTGATCATGGGCTATTGTCCTGCCGATGGGAGAATCCTGGGCGCTGGAACCAGGCCGGAAACACCTGAGGGAATCGACAGAGCAGTGCAGGCCGCGAAAACCGCACAGGCTGAATGGGTCCAGACTACGTTTGCAGAGAGGAGGAAGGTTCTCAGGACATTGCTAAAGTGCGTCGGCTCGCCGTCTCCAATCCTTGTCCAAGAGCTGAGACTGACATTATCTTCACCGTCAGGTATGTCCTCGAACACCAAGATCAGATCGTGACCGCCTGCTGCCTCGACTCCGGAAAGACCAAAGTGGACGCGGCGTTTGGGGAGATACTCGTGACAGCGGAGAAGTTGAAATGGACCGTCGACCACGGCGAAAAGGCCCTGGCGCCCGAATCGCGACCGACCAATTTTCTGATGATGTACAAGAAGAACCTGGTTACCTACGAGCCTCTCGGTGTCGTTTCGGCTTGTGTCTCGTGGAACTATCCTTTCCATAATTTTATGGGGCCGATCATCAGCGCCATCTTTGCCGGTAACGGTATCGTCGTGAAGCCGTCGGAGCAGACGGCTTGGTCCACCGCGTTCTTCCTGGAGATTGTTCGGGGCGCTCTTTCGAGCTGTGGGCATCCGCGCGAGCTGGCCCAGAGCGTTGTGTGTCTTCCTACTGCGGCCGATACTTTGACTTCTCATCCCGACATTGCCCAACTTACGTTTATCGGATCGAGGCCCGTTGCACACAAGGTCTGTAAGTCCGCAGCCAATGGCTTGACTCCAGTGACAGTCGAACTCGGCGGTAAGGATCCTGCTGTCATTCTGGATGACTCCAGGACAGTGAGCGAACTGCAATCTGTCGCTTCTGTCCTCATGCGCGGTGTTTTCCAATCTGCCGGTCAGAACTGTATCGGTGTTGAGCGAGTCATTGCCCTTCCTGGCGTGCACGATAAGCTTCTGGACATTGTTTCCCCGCGCATAAAGGCGCTCCGTCTTGGTTCTGTCTTGCTGGACTCTAACCCCAAGTCGCAAGACCGCAAACCGACGACACCAGATATGGGAGCCATGATTTCCCCGGCATCGTTTGACCGCCTAGAGTCCTTGATTGAGGACGCAGTCCGTCAAGGCGCCCGTCTGATCTGCGGCGGAAAGCGCTTCCACCATCCGCAGCACCCGCACGGGCACTACTTTGAGCCTACGCTCCTCGTCGATGTAACACGTTCAATGCAGATAGCGCAGGTCGAGCTTTTCGCTCCAGTCTTCATTGTCATGCGTGCCACATCTGTACCTGACGCCATCGCGCTCGCCAATTCAACCAACTTCGACCTCGGCGCAAGCGTCTTCGGTTACAACAAGCGCGATGTCAACGCCTGCGTGTCCGGAATCAAGGCGGGAATGGTTTCAGTCAACGACTTCGGGAGTTACTACGCAGTGCAGCTGCCATTTGGCGGGGTTAAAGGATCCGGATACGGCCGGTTTGCGGGCGCGGAGGGACTGCGCGGCATTTGCAACACCAAGTCTGTCTGCGCCGATCGCTTTCCCAGGCTAGTGGCCACCAGGATCCCGCCAAGGGTCGACTATCCGATTCAGAAGGGTGAAAGTTTCAGAGAAAACGGCGCGGGTGCTTGGGAGATGTGCAAGGGTATTGTTGAGACGGGCTATCAGTTGACGGTTGGGGGCTGGCTGAGGGGGGTTTGGAGGCTTCTGTCGAATATGTAAATGTAGGACTTGACTATAGTGTGTAATTTGATACCAATATGTTGTTTTTTCCTGGCTGTCTGTCCCATTCTGGCGCATTCCAATATCTACTCATGCCATAGTCCCTTAATGGAAATGCATTGGGGCTAGGGCTGCGGGAGTCTAAACCAAAACGGGTTATCAGATTCCTGCCTAGCTTCATGCAACAACAATGTCGACTCAACCAATCCACCACCTCCATCATATATCAAAAACTCATCGAATGCAAATGTAACCCGGAAGATTACGTCCGACATGCTCACACCAATCAAAATCCGCGGCCGCCGAAAAAGGCCCGCAGCCGAACATGCCTCAGATGAGCAGCAGCAACAGCAACAGCAAGGCATCAGAAAAGTCCCCAGCGGACCCAAAGGCGGCCGGCCTCTAATGTCGCGCGAGGAGATTGTGACATCTTCGCAGTCGCGAACCGCCAAGCGCGTTCGTCTGCAGTCTGCTGAACCTGGGAGACGGTCTGGGACAGCAGGCAGTGCCGACAGAACAAAGGCGAATCTGTCCATCCTGGAGAGCCTCCCCGTGGAGCTGATCGAGAAGATCTTCCTGTATTCGCTGAATGTGAATCTGCCGCGGGCGTCAGTGGTGCTGAACGCGGCGGTGTCGAGTGAAAGGATCTATCGCGCGTTGATTCTACTGGCGTTCTGGGATGACGCGGGCGGTAGAGCCGACATGGAACGAACAGGGTGCTGGGATGGGGATAGCGAGTCGTCGGCTATTCCGAAGATCCTCCGACCACTGGACTATACACCCCTGAGCGAGGAGGAGCGCACTGCGCTGCAGTCCACCGTCCTGCGGTGCAGGTGGTGTACCCTCCCCAGAGTGCTGGACCAGCTACCCGATCTGACGAACCTGACTGTGCAGCGGTATTGGGTGAACGCGGGCATCTCCATGGAAGAACGGCAGCGGAATGCCCTGGCTCGGTTTCTCGCGCGCGAAGACGACATCGACCTGTTCGAGGGCGTCGATGCCCAGAACACCCGCTTCTCGCTTTTCATCGTCCCGCATGTTTCTGTGGCCGTGGCGAACAGGGAAACGGGCCTGCGCCGCGTCCACCGCGTCCTCAGCGTCAGAAACTTTTCCGAGAAACTCCTCTCCGGCAACGACGGGGCCGGCTTCGGCGATGACGACTCCACGTTCCTCGAGATCCTCCGAATCGCGTGTG
Organism: Aspergillus sp. HF37; assembly: GCA_003698115.1. Lineage (NCBI taxonomy): Eukaryota > Fungi > Ascomycota > Eurotiomycetes > Eurotiales > Aspergillaceae > Aspergillus > Aspergillus sp. HF37. Next base: position 1,560 of record RAQS01000396.1, on the reverse strand, counting down.
GCTTTAACCGCTCGGATACTCTCGAAACACCGCGCGCCATCACGCTCTCCCGCGACGCCCTCCAGCAGGGAATCCACACCGCGCTGGTCCAGCGCGACACCCGCACGCTAACTATCCTCCTAAAGCTGGACGAGTACTTTGCCCGCGCCCAGAACATATACCTCCCGGGCTCCCAACCTTCCTACTCTCTCCCCGCAGAACACTTCCGCACCGCCATCCGCGCCTCCCCCTCCAACCCAGTGCCGCTGCAGCTCCTCCTCCGCGCCAGCGCCGAGTCCGTCCCGCCAGACGACGCAGAACTCACCCAGTGGGCTATGGATGTGGGCTCGCCTCTCGGCGACTGGCTGCTGGACCTGATGATGCGGGTGCCGCAGCTTGCGGAGGAGGCTAGGGATAACCCGGTTCAGGGGAGTGTGTTTTATCTCGGGCGCGCGAATAGGGGGTCGGAGATGGGGGCAAGGTATCTGGGTGAGGTTCTGGAGGTGAACGGGTTGGGGAGTTGGATGGAGGAGTGCGATGTTGGTGTTGCCGAGTTATTAGCGTAGTCTACTATGGACTGTTCTGTCTGTGTTAATGTTAAGTTATTATTTTGTTAAGGTGAGGCTACAAAATTGGTTATGTTTTTGTATTGCTGGCGTTAGGTTGTATATATATCCGTCAACCACTTAACAGTGTCCCTACAATTCAGCAGATGTTCCGTATACCTGCAAGATCACTCCAACTTGGTAGAGCCGCATTTATCATACATCATGAATCACCCCCCAACCGTCATCGCCAGCAAATCACTCTTCAGCTGCAGCTGCGAGCCCGGGACATCATCCCAGCGCTTCTCGACCAAATACTTCAAAAACGGATCATCCTTACCCTGCGCATCCCTAAGCGCCAGCTTAAAATGCCCCGCCAACACCGGCCAGCTACCATAAAACCCGCTCTCGCGGGTCATAACCTGGACATGATCCATGAGGGTCAAGAAAGTCCCAAAGTCGCGCGCGCGCATGACGTCTCTCAACACCCTCGCCGAGCGCACATGCTCGTTATCCTCATCAATATACGCCTCGGCAGCCAAGAGCCTGAGCAACTCGAGTTTCTCCCCCGTCCACGGCGCGCGGAGCAGATGGTCCGGAACCCTTCCCGGCGACTCGGCGACCCCGCTCCCGCCGCTGAACGCGGGGAGCCGGAAGATGTCGCGGCGCGAGGTTAGCAGCGCGTCGGGCGGGCGCACATGGAACGCGCCCTGGTCCAGCCACAGCGCGAGTCTGCGCGGCCGCCCGCCTGCCGCGGGGGCCAACCGCGCCTCGAACACCAGATCGCCTTTCCACCGCCGCTCGCAGTTGCGCTGCGCATACGCCGCCTCGTACTCGGACGACGAGTCGAGGGTGAGTAGTTTGGCCCGGTCCCCCGCGGACATGTCCAGGTCTGCGAGGACCCGCCGCACGCCGTGCGCGATATGCTGGCGCTGGCACTGCCGCAGGAGCGGGAGGGTGAACCAGCGGCTGGCGTAGATAGAGGACTGGAGGGCGCTGCGGGCGGCGGCGGGGAGGGCGAAGGGGTCTAGAGGGG
>RAQS01000395.1:0-16515 GCA_003698115.1 Aspergillus sp. HF37 | reverse complement strand
CCCCCCTCTCCACCCCCCGACCCCCTGACAAAGTGTCTTCCTCATCCTCTACTCGTGCTGCTCTGGTCTCCAGACACTTCTCTTCTTCGCCTGCCCCTCCCCACTCCGCACACAAAATGTCTTCCTACGTCGCGCGAAAAGTCGGCCAGCCCAACACCCTGGAGCACCGCGTCTACCTCGAGAAGGACGGCGTCCCCGTCTCGCCCTTCCACGACATCCCGCTCTACGCCAATGATGAGCAAACCGTCCTCAACATGATCGTCGAGATCCCGCGCTGGACCAACGCCAAGCAGGAGGTATGCCTCCTGGATCCTGGGTGTCTTGAATAGGAGCTGACGGTGCGCAGATCTCCAAGGATGAATTCCTCAACCCCATCAAGCAGGACGTCAAGAAGGGCAAGCTCCGCTACGTCCGCAACTGCTTCCCTCACAAGGGCTATCTCTGGAACTACGGTGCCTTCCCTCAGGTACGTGGGGCTCGACAACCCGGCAGGAAGAACACTGGCTCACGATCCTCCACAGACCTGGGAAGACCCCAATGCCGTCCACCCCGAGACCAAGGCCAAGGGCGACAACGACCCTCTCGACGTTTGCGAGATCGGCGAGCTGGTCGGCTACCCCGGCCAGGTCAAGCAGGTCAAGCCCCTCGGCGTGATGGCCCTGCTGGATGAGGAGGAGACCGACTGGAAGATCATTGTCGTCGACGTCAATGACCCTCTGGCGGCCAAGCTCAATGATGTCGAGGACGTCGAGCGCCACCTCCCCGGCCTCCTCCGTGCCACCAACGAGTGGTTCCGTATCTATAAGATCCCTGATGGCAAGCCCGAGAACCAGTTTGCGTTCTCTGGCGAGTGCAAGAACAAGAAGTAAGTGGAGCGCTATTGCATTTATCTTTCGTCTGCTAACGTCCGCCAGGTACGCCCAGGATGTCGTCCGCGAGTGCGCCGACGCTTGGGAGAAGCTGATCACCGGCAAGACCCAGCGTGGAGAGATCAGCCTTGCCAACGTCACCAACGCCAGCTCCGCCGACCGGGTCGACCAGGTCCAGCTCAACAACATCCCGAAGGGCGAGGAGCTGCCACCCGCTCCGATCGACGGCAGCGTCGACAAGTGGTTCTTCATCTCCGGTGCTGCGGTGTAAATGCGCTAGAATTATGCCAATTAGGAGTTGAATAGTTTCGATTCTCTGTTTGCAAATAATCATTGCGCATTGATATACCTGCGGTTGACTAGCTCAGTGCCGTTCTTGGGTACTGGCGTAGTGGGATAGAGAATAAATACTTGCCTAACTTATACATCGAAATAGACGATACACATACACCAGCTGATACCTCTCAACATCAATCCCCTCATAAATCTAAATCTAAATCCAGACCCAATACGCCAAAACCCCAAGCCAAAGCCCCCAAAAACTAACCCTTCAAACTCTCCTCCCTCTGAATAACCCTCCCAATGCGCGACACCTCCTCGACAACATCCCCGATCTTCATATTCCGCTTCCCAACCTCGAGGGTAACCTCCTTGCCGCCCTTAAACCCCAGCGTCATCTCGGGGAGCTGCGTCGACGTCCGCGGAAGCTGCTTGACCTGCACGTCGATGTACGTCGGCTTCGAGGTCGGGGTTGTGTTGGGCGTGCGGATTAGGGACAGCATCAGCCGACACGGGCGCGAGAGCTTCGAAAACGGGTTGTATGTTGTGCGGAAGTGGGTTATTGTTTGGAGGGGGATGGTCATTTTGGCGGTGGTCGTTCGGCTATTCGGTCCAGGGGGATGGGGAATTGGCGGTGGTCGTTGTCTGGGATCGGTTAGTTGGTGGATTGGTGTTGTCTTCCAGGTTTGTGAGGCGTGTAGTAGAGAGGTAGGTAGGCAGGTGGTTGGGGCCTCGTCTCGTACCTGGATTCCCAAGGTAGTGTCGTGTCGCAGAAGACCAGTAGTGCAGTCGGATGACTCCAGAGCTCAACAATTGCGTGAGACTTCTCTCCACGCTGAAACGAACTCGAGCGTAGGCTTCCGGCAGCGGTTTGCGGTTGGATGTCGAGTCGGAAGTCCGAAAATTCCCATTGGGGATAGATCCGGTGTTTGACAAAGATGCAAACATGCCTTACCTGCCTCACTGGCCACCTAGATGCGGGCGGGCATGGACAACTACCACATGCTTACCTCGTTCGAGAAATCATGATTTTATGAAACTCCCTGATTAATCTACGCCAGCCTTGACATAATCTTATTTTGTGATTCCACCAGCCACGTCAGAATGTCTGCCCCCACGCTTCAATCGCGCCTAAAAGAGCTCTCCGCAGCTCTGGGCCAGATTCACCCGCTCATCGACAGACTGCGCGATTTCACCGCTTCTGTCGGACAGGGCGACCAGGCGCGCCTGGAACTTGGGGCGGAGGTGCATGCGCGGCTGAAGGAGGCGGAGGAGGAGATGGAGCTGCTGAGGGATGAAGCCGATGGCCTGGGCACTGGCGCGGAGAATCGGAGGAAGGGGCTGGATAGCGAGAAGGAGGCGGAGAAGGAGCGGGTGGTTTCGTTGGCGGAGAAGCTGGCTATGGATTTGAAGAGGTTGGTTTCTTCAGCTCTTGCTCTAACGGCGCTGTCTTGTCCGATGCTGATGTTATGACAGGGCCAGAGGGGACTTCCGAAATGCGCAGCTACAAGCGAAGAAGAACGCGGAGGTTGCGAAGCGAAAAGAGAGAGAGCTTCTGCTCTCGAGAAACCAGCCGGATAACCAGAAACGACCGGCGGAGAAGTTGACACAGGGCGACGTTGAGATGAATGCTGCAGGCGATGTGACCGCGGCTCTGAGGAGGACTCATCAGACGATGCAGGCGGAGCTATCACGGAGCCAATTTGCGCAGCAGACACTAGGTTGGTTTCCCGCTTCGCTACTCGTCAGCTGTCTACGGTTGGGCTAACTATGCGAAGAACAATCCACGGCCGCTGTATCCTCTCTGTCGGAATCGTATACCAGCGTTGACACCCTCCTTGCGTCGTCCCGCAATCTGCTCGGGTCCCTCCTTCGTTCCCAGAAGTCGGACACCTGGTATCTTGAAACAGCGTTTTACATCATCGTTGGCACAATCATCTGGCTCCTGTTCCGTCGCATATTCTACGGTCCGCTCTGGTGGCTTGTCTGGCTGCCAGTCCGGCTAGTAGCCAGGTTTACCTTGGCCGTGTTTGGTGCGGTTGGTATAACCAACAAATCCGTCCAACCTGCAGCATCTCCTACAGGAAGTACAGCGGCGCAGGAAACTGCGATTCCGACACTGTCGCGTGAAACAGCAACTTATGGTACTGAAGCTCCAACGCCCGGGGAACAAGAAAGTGATCGCATGATCGATCGGATCGGTAAAATGGCGGATGACGGGGAGGAGGAGACGAACGTCCAGGACATATCGCCGGAGGAGAGGAAGAGGCAGGAGGAAATGCCTCGGAACCCCAAGAAGCGGATGTTTGAAGCCGAAGTAAACAAGGACGAGCTGTAGATATAGACTGGTCTTGGCATGCAGTTAATTGCTCACGTGGGAACGCGTCTCGACACGACTGACTTTCTTCCGCTTCCTCCCTCGATCATCAACCATCCCTTCGCCCGTCTCTTAATACACAACTCACGCAGTTATGGCTGCCTCTTTCTTCAACAACAAGGCCCGCGCTGCAGCCGCCGCAGCGTCCAGCAGCGCAAAGCAGAAGTCGGCAGATGGGAAGGAAGAGCAAAGACAGCAGCAGCCCTGGGTTGAGAAATAGTATGCTGCCGATGGATTGTTCTTATCTTTCGGAAACCACTGACCACGCACTACAGCCGACCGAGGTCATTGGACGATGTAGCGGCGCAGGATCACACAACCAAGGTCCTGCAACGGACGCTCCAAGCTTCCAACGTATGTCTGTCCCTACAACGAGGATTTTCCACCATATTGACGAAATAGCTCCCCCATATGCTTTTCTACGGCCCCCCAGGAACCGGAAAGACATCGACCATCCTCGCCCTCGCAAAGTCCCTGTTCGGCCCCGCCCTCTACCGCTCCCGCATCCTTGAACTGAACGCCTCCGACGACCGCGGAATCGGCATCGTGCGCGAGAAGGTCAAGGGCTTTGCCCGGACCCAGCTCGTACAATCAACTGGCTTGGACGAGGAATACCTCGCGCAGTACCCGTGTCCGCCGTTCAAAATTATTATCCTGGACGAGGCGGACAGCATGACCCATGATGCGCAGTCGGCTCTGCGTCGCACGATGGAGCAGTACAGTCGCATCACGCGCTTCTGTCTGGTATGCAACTATGTCACGCGGATCATTGAGCCGTTGGCTAGTCGCTGCAGCAAATTCCGGTTCAAGGCCTTGGACAACACCGCGGCGGGCGAGCGGCTGAAGGAGATTGCCAAACTGGAGAATTTGAATCTGGAAGACGGGGTTGCCGAAAAATTGCTCTATTGCAGCGAGGGAGATCTGCGACGCGCGATCACGTACTTGCAAAGCGCGGCTAGGTTGGTGGGGGCTGGTCATGAGGCTGGCAAGAAGGATGCAGATGAGGACTCGGAAATGGCAGATAGTGGATCCGGCTTGATCACGGTGAGGAATATCGAGGAAATCGCCGGTGTTATTCCGGAGGATATCGTGGATCGGTTGGTTCAGGCCATACAGCCGAGGAAGACCGGGTCGTCTTATGGGCCTGTTTCGGCCGTCGTTACGGACATTGTTGCAGATGGGTGGAGTGCGATGCAGCTGGTCTCTCAGGTTTGTAGTCGCGCAATTGCTGCTGGGGCAATGCTAACTGGTCGCAGTTGTACGGCCGAATTGTCTACAACGATTCCATCCGTGACATCCAGAAGAACAAGATCGTCACGGCCTTCTCGGAAATGGATAAGCGCTTGGCCGATGGTGCGGATGAGCATCTTTCCCTTCTGGATCTGGCTCTCAGGATTTCGGGGATCCTGGGCGAATCTTAATGCCAGCCGCGACAGAGTTCTTGCCTGAGTGCATAGCGCCTATATCAGCTGGTATTCGACTACCAGCCTTGACCATCTGGGCTCAAGACATCTGTCTCGTCCACTAGATCACTGCGGAGGAATTCTAACAGCCTCGCGCCAGCGTCATTCCCGTATATTGGGTGGCCGACACCAAATGAGGATGGGGTCTGTGTGACTGCCTGGCAGCGTCAGCAAAGCGATGTATATGATAGAGTTAATCAGCCATCTCGGCATGCGCAATCGACCTGCTATACTCAGTAGCAATTGCGCGAATGAAGCCAATTCTGCTATTCAGAGACGGGTAGAAGCTCATGGCCGGATTTACGAACCTCTTCAAGGCGATGGCATCATCGAATAATTCACAAGACTCGAGAGACAAGGATCTTTAACTATGGCAGGCCTGCGGTGTCCAATGTCTCTGATTGGAGGGAATTGGTTATTCACGCTATAGACCAGCCGGTGGCTCTATTGAGGCCCGGATATGGAACGACAACGCTACGCTCTTTGTGTCCCGTGCCCAAACCGCTGATCGCTCTATTCAGCTATTAAACTAATGACTCTGCCTTCAGACCTGCATGTTCTGTCTCTCTGCAGCTTATCGCTCCGTCGACAACCACCTGCCCGCCGCCAAATACCAGGCCGAGGACGGCACTAGATACTATTGAGACGTCGATGATATGGATCCCCCGCCATACGCAGACCACCATGGATACAAGGCCGTCCCAGCGTCGGACGAAGACGCCGACGCCGACGACGGCGGACCAGACCAGCGCCTAAAGATGCGCTCGTCGACCAAACCCAACTTCCTAAAGCACCACCTCGCGACGATCCTCATCGTGCTGCTATCCCTGACAACGCTCCTCCTCTTCCTCGCGGTGACCGCCGCAATAACCCTCCAACCGATCCGCAGCGCCATCCAGCTGCGCTTTTCCGCACACTACCCAAACCCACGCCCGGTGCTGCATTGCGGGAACACGACGGCGGAAGCCGAATCGCTGGGCTGCGAGTACGACCCGCTGACGGCGTGCTGGCTGCACCCGGACTGTCCGCACGACTACACAGACGAGTTCCTGACGTACAACGACGGCAAGCCGTTCCACTACTACTATGACCAGGCGGCTTCGCGGCGCTTCGAGACCTGGGATGAACTCGCCCAGCTGGGATACTATTGGTCGTCCACCCGCGAACATCTCGTGCATTGCTCGTTCATCATCCGTCGCGGACAGGACACGCGTGCTCGTGGCGCGAGAGTCGACTCTATGTGCGGGTCGCTGCATCACGGCGATCACTGCGCGGAGTTCTTGGCGGATAATCTGGGGAGGCCTTTGGAGACGCTGAATGAGATGGGGACGTATGGGGAGGTGGGTTTTTTGGAGTGTTGAGTTCAACTGGTGGACTGGGCTGGACTGGGTGGGTGTTTGTGTTGGTTCCTTTGCAGTAGTATCGTCCTTGCTTGTTGGTGGACTGGGGTGGGCTACCAATATTCGTTTCAATCTATGGGTACTCCAAACTGCTTGCAATCGTTGTAGCCTCTACGTGAGGCAGGTATCTCGAGTAGGACTGGACGGGCATAAACAACGTATAAATTGATGGATCAGTTATGCACAGTCTGTGCATGAAGGCGGTGAGACCGCGTCGCGGCACATACCTACAGAACGTCGTCCTTCTTCTACCCATAACACCCATCATTCTATTCCCCAGCTGACCAAACCCTGCAATGGCCAACCCAGACGGTACCTCTCATCCACCAACAAGCTCCGATGCCACGCAAAACGGTAATGAACCCGCAACATCCACGCGCACCCGCATACACCAGATCCGCAACCGCGTCAACCAGCTCCAGGAAGAGAAGGAGCTCGAGCTACTTCTGCTGCAACTTCATGAGCAGGAGCAGGAACTTGAACAGCTGCGCAATCGCCGGCTTTCTCTGCTCAGTCAGGCCGCTCGATATCGAACCCGGTCGCCTGTAGCGCGACCCCCGCAACCAAGAGCGCGGTCACGAAGTCCGGACCGTGTCGCGACGAGGGCTGCTCGAGCACTTCCGGGGTCAGAGCCGATGCCTGCTCCGGAGCCTGCTGCTCCTGTGGGAGTTGAGCCTGCTGCCCCGGCGCCATTGCGCATGCCGGAACCATCGCTCGCCTCGGATTCAAGCTCGCAGAGCCTGCGAATCAAGTCAGAGCCCACAGACTCAGATCCGGACTTTGTAGAACAGTCGGCGTCAGTTTCGAACCGCGCTCGCACTCCCAATATCCATGCAGGAGTAGACGGCCTCCGCCCGCCGGATGAGTGCTGCAGATTGTGTATTCGGACCATGGTGAAAAAACCGCATCTTTGCTGCGTGGTTAATCCCAGGTCGTGGTGCGGGAAATGCATCCTCTGTACCGATAGGCATGAGGCCTGTGAGCCCGTATGTCCCCCTTTCTGGCGCAGTATCTGGCGCAGCAGCTGGCTAACCTTAATGAAACGTTAGATCCCGGAGCAATGCGCCAGCTACGCCCGTGAAGTGGTCTCCGCCGCGGCCGCATTCCGTGCTCATCAAAGTCCCGCCCGACATGATCGATTGAAGAGTGCCGCGCGCGCTTTCGAGGCTGAGTTGCGCAAGTATCCGCGTCCCCCCAGAAGGCCTAGGGGAAATCCGCGTCGTACGTCTGATTTTCACGTAGTTGCCGGTTCATGATGGCAGCGTGAGCGTCTTTCCATTGCGGCAGTTATTATCTATCATGACGAGAACACGGCCATGGAGTCCGGACCGTGTCCAACGAGGGCTGCTGATCCGCAGCCCCCGCCAACCCCTCCAGGTTCGGTTCTGGAGCCGGCGGCTTTTATGAGCGTCGAGCTCGCTGTCCCGCCGCCATTCCAGTTCCGTTACGGCATTCCACCACGGCTCTTCCTCGAACCCTAATGTTCGACCCTGGCCTCTTTAGTTCGCGAGAGAACATCTGAAGAGTCGTTACCAGTTCTATTAGCCTCGCATAGAAACGGATGGCAGTGGATTTTAATGATTAATGCTAACAAATTACCTCATATGGGTAGACATATGTTGGAATTATCTACAAACCATACCGCCTGTCCGGCTCTTCTGAACGGTCGACAATAAACAAAGGCCCTTTCCGTATTATATGCAAGTCGGCGAGTTGATCAACGTACATTGCGCTTCCACCCAGTTGGGTTATGCACCGCACTCCATATCTTTGCCCAGCACCCCATCATGACATGGCATCCTTCAGACGGAGATGGCGTGGACATCAAGGTGGAGCCTCCTTTCGATATCTCTGAACATGTAAGGCTCTGGGAGATGGTTGAACACACTCAGAACGCCCTGTGCTCTTTGGCGCGCCTCCCCATGTCACATACAAGACCGCATTTTCAACCGTCTTAGGTAAATACTGCTATCGTTGAATGGGACAAGGACTGACTGGAGCACCTGGGGCGTATTCACGACTGAAGAACCTGGCGTTCGGAACAATCCCGGTGCATGAATGGTGTGCTGGAAACGCCCAAGTTCCCCTTGTTAGGTCTGGGCGGTGGCACTTTGGCAAGAGGAGTCTGGGGGAAGTCTCAGGTTCCTATTCCTGGAATTGCTTGACGAGCGTTTATGGTACGACTTTCAACCCATTGACACCAACAGAACAGAACATACGAGTTCAACTTCCTACATCTTCCTGAGTGTTTCATGACGTTCGATCTCCCTACCGATCATGCTACAGATTGGTAGCATGTGATGTGTTGTCCTCTTTGTTGAATGGAACATCTCCTTCGACAAAAAGATTTCCTGCGACCTTGGGGTATGAGGCAGAACGTGCCCCGGACCAGAACGGCAGTTACAGAATCCAAAACTTGGTTGGGTTTCTCAATTTCAGAGAACGCACAGAAAAGGACCCGAGTAATTCTATATTCTGTTGAAGGGAGACAATACTGGGAATATCGCTGGCATTGGCCCTCATCAGGAAAGGGGTGCGAGGCATGCTGATGATGTCGCTGTACAAGGCCAGTGTTTGGCAACTCGAGCGTCGCCTCCGTTAGACAGCGCGTTATGCCAAATGACTGGCCGACTCTTATGTTCGAAGGCAGTGCTTTGGAAAGCCTCGAACCGCTTCGAATTGACGGATGTTGGTGGCTCTTCGACGCAGGGGGCGATGTACGAATTGTCATCTTCATATCATTTAATCGGCGCTAATGTTCGTTATTGAAAAGAGGCAATTGATGCTAACTTGCATCCCGGACCTACTCACAGTCAAGTGCCGAGTACCAGATGCCGACGTCAACTGTATAAATCACGATTTCGAGATCTGACTCTTCATGACTTCGCTGCGTCTGATAACCTCGCCATTGAATTTACAGCGCTTCACTTGCACACTTGCACCAGACAGTTCCTCATGAGAGATATGACCGCTACCGCTGCCCAACAATAGCGACCTGCATGACTATACAATGCTGAATATCAACCTGAGGAATACGGTAAAGTCTTGCCTTTTTTTATCCTATATTAGAGCGAGAATCCGTCATTTGTTTTACATACCCTCACTTCGCCATAACGCCTTTCTGGAAAACCATTACTGGACTGCACATACGAAGATTATGGTTTTCCAGCGGTCCGACATATGCTCCAAATGTGGTTGGCTCGGGCTCTGATGGAAGGCTACAAATCCAGGGACCATGTATAGGTGTACGCCTGTGTTATGGTGATACAAATTAGGGACACTTACTCGTATTGGCGACATCACGAAGGCGGACTTTTACCTAGCGGACTACACACTTGCCTGGAAAGATGCCAATATGTTTATACAACAAATGCCGAATCCCTTGGTTGAGAATAACAAGCTGCTACTATTCGCTCCTACGCTATTATGGACTTGCACGTGGCAGCACGGCTGAGCTCGCCTGGATAAGCGCGAGTAGTCCTCCGCTTTGTGAAAGGAAAAAAGGGACCTTATCAACGAGAGTCACCGTGTCTACTTGAAACCACTTGGTAGGAAGCATAACTTGCAAGAGGGACTTGGATCTGTTGTTATTAAGCAGCAAGGGGTGGCGGCTTTGGGCCATAGTTACAAGTCGATGTACGAAGGATGGCAGAGACGTGGACATGTACACGCCTCATTGCTGCCCAGGGAGCATGTTGGATTCTAGGCTGAGTTCATATCGCCCAATGGCTGTTACGGGTTTCGTCGTTCGTCAATGCTGCATGCCTGAGTAGCAACGATATAAGAAGCCCAAATCGATACTTAATTTAATATTATGGTCTTGAAATTACCAAAATACTATGTTTCAGGAGAAAATGTCGCTCGTTCCTGTGTTGTATTGAAGTTGACGTGAGAAGCTGAAATCAGCGCGGATAGGGCCTAGGGCCTAGGGCTAGGGCTGCACGTGGCTCCCTCAGTACAGTGCAAAGTCCGTTTTCCTTCTTTCTCTATACTCAGCGACTCCCCTACAGCTATCGTCGACCTCCAGCCAGTCTCTTCCACCGACTAATCCCTTGTCACTCATGCAATATGCTCCACACTACTAGCAGCCTTACCGTCCACCGCATCGCGACTCTCCTCCTCCTTCTGCATGGCGCTCTTCTCACCAATCTCAGCAAGACTCACCCCCTCCAGCCGCAACCTCTCAAGCTGCTCCGCGGATCGGGCCTCCTCATCGCGCTCTTCCTGCGACATCTCCGGTCCCAAAATCAGGAAGAAGAACATGTACGCCCAAACAGCGCCCATGAAAATCCCAATAACCAGTCCATAGTCGAAGCGCTTTTCTCCGTTTGGCCCGGGAGGAAGCGGGTAGCGCTCTCCAATGACGGCCTGGATGGTAGCCGATGCAGAGGAGGCAAGGTTCCCGAGCTGGTACGTCAATCCCATCATGGAACTGCGCAGCGCGATGGGCGAGAGCTCCAGCAGGTGAATTGGGATAGGTCCCCAGACGCCGCCGACGAAAAATTGCTCAAAGAATGCGCTTGCAGTTAGGGACATATCCTGTGGGAGAATGTATGCCGGAATAATTGCGCCACCGGCTATGCAGGCGAGAAGCATCGTCGACCGCCGTCCCGCGAAGCTGCTGATGTACCCGATTGTACTTCCACCGATCAACGCGCCGACTTGCCCGACGATGGTGATGACAGTGGAGCCAGTTTTTGAGATTCCGAGCTGGTCCTTGAGAAACGTCGGGTAGAAGTCCTGACTGCCATGTGAACACGCATTGAAGCCGGCCATGACCACAACCATGTAAATGAAAAGGAACCAGCTTTCGCGAAGCGCTTTTCCACTGTCTTTGGCGAAACTTCGAAAGCCATAGTTTTGACCCTCCGAACCCTCTTCCCTGGCCCTGGCTTCGCGCTCGGCTTCATGACTTGGAAATGGTTCGTCTCTGGCAACATCAAACGGAAAACGATGACTAGTACCGGTGGTCCAGCGCCGAACCAGAACAGGCTTCTCCATCCGTGGGGCGTGGTCGGGACCAGAGCACGGTAGAAAGCGGCAGCTAGAAGGTATCCAACGGCATACCCCATTTCAAACAGGCCGGAAAGCAACCCTCGGGCTTCATATGGGAGGTCCTCAAGAGCTGTGGCAGCAGCTGGGCCAAACAGTCCTGGGTCATGTTAATCGACTTGAGGATCAAACTTGAGCCCGGTTGGCCATACCTCCCATTGCTATGCCGTAGAGTGCACGAGCACCCAGGAATTGTGGCAAGGTGTTGCAGAATCCTGACCCAAGTTCCAGGACAATAAACAGGAACAGGTTGATGATCATCGGCCATTTCCTCCCATAGCGATCGGACAGGACCCCGAATATGATGGCCCCAACAGACCGAAGCATTAGGGTGATCGTCATTCCCTGCATATACGTCAGCTGCTACCGTTGTCCTGGACCATGACAAAGCCGCCTACCCATGAGACATTCGAATACGACTCATTGAAGGATTCCGAGAGCTCAGTAACTGTCATACTGACAGTGAAAAAATCGAATGAGTCCACTATCCAACCAGCCCATCCAACTGTGAACATTAACCATTGGTGAAATGTCAGTTCTTTCAGAATGCGAATTGGATTTCCCAATTTGGCCTGGGAAACGTCAGTCAACCTCACCCACCAGCCGCGAAGCCATGGCATGAAACCTACCTTCGGAGGCTTCAGACTCGAAATGCGCGTTGCAAAATACCGAATAATCTGGCGAGGAGAGTAAAACCACCCGGCTTCCATATAATTCCTCATGGTGGCAGTTCAGGGAGTCAAGATATGCACTGGAGACAATCGGGCGGCATACCAGCTATATATCTACATCACGGCAATACTCCGATTCTATCTTATCCCCCGCATTCTATTGCAACACTATTGCGGAGAAATTCTGCGCCCCGACCTCTATGGGAGCTTATTTTGAAGTATAGTCGACGACAATCACCATAGCCAAGACATGGGACTTGCGGGGCTGTGCTGTTCGATGGGCTCAGACTCAGTCCCATTGGACAAAGAATTCAAAGTCGGCATTTTCTATAACAAGATGTCTGACAACAGCCGAGAGCATCTTGATCGTGGAAGTCGAGGTGGTGTTCTGGACCGCGGTATGCAGATGAGCTATGACCGCTGATCTGCACCTGGGAATGGGACGCCCGCAAGTTCTACCAACAGTGTTATCTTCTCTGAGGCATGCCCAAAGAGTCCATTTCGATTTGCATGACAATGGTTCCGGCGAAGGATCTGGATTGAGGATGTCGACTCGACACGTGCAACCCTAGCCCTAAACCTATGCCCTAACCGCGCTGATTCCAGCTTCGACTTTAACGACTGCAACAAACAGAACGATATATTCCCCCTAATAAATTATTAATACTCAATGTTACTACATGGGCAGCATTGACGGGCGACGAAATAAGCCGGGCATCCCAGCCATTGGCGATATGAGCTTAGCCGAGTCCAAGCACCAGAATGGATTAGACTCTGGCTCTTTTCGGCGTATCCCCCCTGCGATGATGTCGGGATAACCCCGCGTGGGATCTGCAACTACGATTCTGGGGATGGATGGATGCGGAGTTGCAGACTCTCGGAGCCAGTTCAGCTGAGACTAGCAGCATGCAGTTTCGTCCAATCCTGTGCTGTACAGTGGTGCAAACTGGAGAATCTAACAGCTCCCTAGAATGCAATTCTTCCGTCCCCGCTTGGAGGCCCATGTGAAACGATCATCGCTGGACTAGCCTCCAACTATAAAGTCTACATGACTAGGCTCTCGCGGTTTTTGTCTGGCAGCAACCATGTTGGCAGTTCTCTTCCTCGTTGCAGCAGTAGAGGCCCAGCAGATATACATCACCACGACTGGCTACGAAACAAGGCCTCAGTGTGCCCAGCCGACTGCGTCTCCCAGCTACTATCTGCAGCCCTTCTCGTATACACTTAGTGAGACTGTGCGGTGAGTGCTCTTCTATGTGGTGATAGGCACTGCTGACATGCTACTAAGACATGCAACTTCCGCCCCGGCTCCGACCACCACGCGTACATACGGCCCGGCGTACTCGGACGCAGTCCAGCGTTTGTCCACGTCGCCGTCCACGACGACATGGGGAAACTGGCTCCCCGGCGAGACCGTGGTCAGTGCCACTGACACGGCAGACCCGTATGGCCAGGCTGCATGGTCCTCGATGTGGCAGCGGGCCGACATCAGCAATTACACCACGACCGGCTTGTACTCGACGACGGTCAGTCCAACCCCGGTCCCAAGCAGCGAGTTGGTGCTTCCGCCGCCCGATTACTTCGGCCCGACAGACTGCTACAACTTCCCCGACGACTTCATCTTTGGAGTCGCGGGAAGCGCCGTGCAAATTGAAGGCGCTGTGGCGCTCCAGGGTCGGTCGCCGTCGCTGCTGGAGAAGTTAATCCCGGACAGTAAAGCGCAGGACTATGTCACGAACGAGAACTACTTCCTGTACAAGCAGGACATCGAGCGCCTGGCCGCCATGGGAGTAGAGTACTACAGCTTCTCGATTCCGTGGTCGCGGATCCTGCCGTTCGTGGTCCCCGGGACGCCAGTGAACAAGGAGGCCATCGACCACTACGATGACCTGATCAACACCGTCCTGGACGCGGGGATGCAGCCCGTTGTTACGATGCTGCACTTTGACAGCCCGCTCATGTTCGTCGACATCGAGGAGATCTATGCGGCACCGGATATCGGCTACAACAACGCGGGTTACCAGAACGAGACTTTCGTCGATGCCTTTGTGAACTACGGAAAAGTCCTGCTGACGCATTTCGCGGACAGGGTGCCGATCTGGAACACGTTCAACGAGCCGCTTCTGTACTCGTTCAATTTCCAGGGTGTCGACAATGTCGTGCGCGCGCACGCCCAGGTCTACCACTTCTACCACGACGAGCTCAAAGCCTCCGGCAAGCTGGGCATCAAGTTCAACGATAACTTCGGCGTGCCCAAAGACGCCACCAATGCCAGCCACGTCGACGCCGCGAACCGGTTCCAGGAAATGCAGCTTGACATCTTCGCCAACCCCATCTTCCTGGGCAAACAGTACCCAGAGTCGGTGCTGACGACGCTTCCAGGCGCGCGGCCGCTTACCGACTCCGATCTCGCATACATGAACCACACGTCCGATTTCTTCGGCGTCGACCCCTACACCGCCACCGTGGTGTCGCCGGCAGACCAGGGCATCGCGGCGTGCGCTGCCAACACCTCCGCAAGCAACCCGCTTTTCCCATTCTGCGTCAACCAGGAGACGCGCAACATCTACGGCTGGAACATCGGCTACCACTCGCAGTCGTACGTGTACACGACGCCGACGTACTTCCGCGAGTACCTGTTCTACATGTGGAACACTTTCCGCAGCCCCGTGCTGGTGTCCGAGTTCGGGTTCCCGGTGTTCGGGGAGGCGTCCAAGGATCGGCCGAGCCAGCTGTTCGACACGCCGCGCTCGACGTACTACCTCTCGTTTATGTCGGAGATCCTCAAGTCGATCTACGAGGACGGCGTCCATGTCATGGGGGCGCTGGCGTGGAGCTTTGTCGATAATTGGGAGTTCGGCGACTATAGTATGCACTATGGCATGCAGTTGGTGAATAGGACAAGTCAGGAGAGACTGTACAAGAAGAGTTTCTTTGATCTGGTGGATTTTGTCAAGGCTCGGAGGGAGTAGGTGGTTTGACCGACCTCTCCAACCAACGTCAATACATACAAGCATCTCATCTCGCCCGGTAGAGCCCAGTCCTTCTCGTCAACTCTGATCGGCACCGTGGTACGATGATGCACCATTCATTAATCGAGCAAAAGACATAGCGACTATAACAACCGACGCCAAAAACATGACAACAATGTCAACTTGGCCTCGACCAATAATAGAGCCTGGAAGGACATACCGGAGAAAGATCCATTGCCCTCGAGACGTCAGCTATCCATTTCATACTCGTCATATGGCCAAAAAAAAAAAAAAGGGAAACAGAAAATTACGGAGTAAAAATGTAAGATTGGTGAAGTTCTGGCGATACTGATCTCGATGGATGTAGGTATCGAATTGGATCCAGACCCGGAAGGATCCATTCTTATTCCAGAGGGAGAATATGAAGCAGATGAGCGAATTCGATGGCTGCGCGGTGGGCTGACAAGGGGGTTTGATCAGATACTATGTACATGACCAATTGTGTATACCTTAAGATGGCCAAAGATCAGAAGGAATCGCCAACTTTAGTTTCGTCCTCAAGCATCCTGCTTGCAGAGCTGAAGCCAGCGCGGAGTGCGCTATCCGTACGGAGGGGGGGCACGGACACCCCTAGGAAGATAGGCAGGCCCAACCTCACCGTCGACGTAGCCAGACGACTCATCGTAACTCATGTTAAACTATGCACCAGAAAACATATCTATCGATTTAGGATCCTCCCGAGTTTGTCGCACCACATTCCCGAAGTCGTCTAGAAAGATATGTAAAACGCCGCCGCCTATTTGGGCGTGCCTATCCTCTATAAAAACATGAGTCTTCGTAGAGAATTTATGGTAGCCGGTGTAGCGCCGACGACACATCTCCTATTGGAACTCATGGCGCGTAAGCCGTAAGAAAAGCTCCTTTTCTTCCGCTTTATCATTATCGCCGTTATCGCCGTCGTCGTGTTGTCTTATTAGGGCAAGCCTCTTCTCCCCTAATTTAGCTCGTTCTTTAGGATCTCCGCACTTATCTGTCACACGTTCGGGGAATATGTCGAGCAACTCATCTATCGAAATGCCTTAGAACAAGGCCTCGTCTTTAAGAATCGGGCATTCGTCGCCTAATGCCTGTCTTTCTATGGCATATTCCTGCCAAAGATCCCGATATGCCTACTCAAGTTCTTTATCGTAGCAGGTACGCACCTATAGGCCCCCATTACTTGCTGCAAAGTCGGTCAGATAGCGTACAGAGTCCGGCCGTAGGGGGCGGATAGCTTCTGGTCCGCCGTCTTATCAGACAACTCTAGAAGAATTCTATCCCATTCTTCCTGGGAGATGGTCAATTCGTTTCCTATACGCGCGTAATGTGCCGACGCGGCAAACGACATACCAATAGGTAAATATCCAGGGGAAGGCTTCCCCACGCTGGAGCT
>RAQS01000394.1:0-16568 GCA_003698115.1 Aspergillus sp. HF37 | reverse complement strand
GGTAGTATGCGTATGCTCTTGGTTGCGGGGTGGGTTTGAGGTAGGGGTGTCGCGGGACGAGCTTCCAGTTGCTGGGCATGGTAGGTTGGTGGTGGATTGAGGATTGTTGGGCCTACGTAGGGCCTCTATACGTGGGGTGTTCGCGTTACGATGGTTGCTGGCTTTATGACGTTCTAATGCTGCAATTGTATAGGATCTCCTATTCGGGATGGATATAGTAGGGCTTAGGGCTTTGATAGTCCTTATCGATAAGGAGAAAGATAACGATAACGATAACGATAACGACGTCCACCAAGCCAGTCACTCAGTCGACCATTCAATCCTCCATTACAATGCGACAGCAAGATCTCCCCATTGATACCCTGCCTGCCTGGGCGCGGCTCAATGGCGTCTCCCTTTCTGGCGTTGCCTTCCGCCGCCTACAAGCGGATGACGGGACGGATAAGGGCTGTGCGGTAGTAGCGACAGAGGACAAAGATGGCCATCTGGAATCCCACTCCCAGCCGGAGGCTCTGATAAGCGTTCCATTTGACATGGTTCTCACGCTTGAGTCGGTAAGCAACTATGCCAAATCGGACAGGTATCTTCGGGAGGTGTTGGAGGCTGTGGGCGATTTCGGAAGGGTATGTCCGTAGATGTCTTTGCAAGAGGCTATTTGTGGAGCTTCCTCTCACATGTACAGACAGCTCGAGGGGCAATTTTGATCTTTCTCCTCGTCCAAATTGCACATTCGTCTCCGGATTTGGGCGACGAGCGCCCGAGGATAGGTGTCTCGAACCCATGGACCGAGTATGTCAAGTTCATGCCGAAAGACGTCCCCCTGCCGACATTCTACTCGGAGGAAGAACTGGAGCTTTTACGTGGCACATCCCTGAAGTTCGCCGTGGATGCGAAGAACGCGGCGCTTGAGCGAGAATTCGAGCATCTGCGCTCGTCCACGGAGAATACGCCTTGGTGTCAGAGGTATTGGTGGAATGGGGAAACTGGCAGGTTAACGCTCGACGACTGGAAATACGTGGATGCGCTCTATCGATCAAGGACGCTGGATTTGCCGGGGCACGGGCATTCGATGGTCCCGTGCATTGACATGGCTAACCATGTCTCGGAGGATGCAGTGAAGGCGTTATACGAGACCGATGCAGAGGAGAACGCTGTGCTTCAGCTGCAGTTGGGGAGGAAGCTATGTGCTGACGAGGAAGTTACCATCTCGTGAGTCCTTTTCTCTGGTTTGAGGCTCAGATTCTGACATTGGGTCCAAGGTACGGCGATGAGAAGCCGGCTTCAGAAATGATTTTCTCGTATGGGTTTCTCGAAGAAGGGCGGACTGATGCTAAGCGGATGGTCCTGGAGCTGGATATCCCGGACGACGACCCGTTGAAACTGGCCAAGAAGGCGTTCTGCAAAGATCCTCCTGGGATCCGACTGTCTTCTGCAGTTGCCTCTGCCGGGGAGTATCCTACGAGTTGGGACAGCCCGTTTGCTTGGTGGGCCTGCGTGAATGAAGAGGATGGGCTTGACTTTAACGTGCTGCAGCTGAATGACGGGACAAAGGAGCTCAAAGCGACATGGAAGGGAGAAAACGTCGAGGATTCCAATCATCTCCGGCATATCCTGCAGGCAGACCCTTTATGGGATATCTTCCAACTCCGTGTGGTGGTTGTTATTCTCGAACGTCTCGAGGCCCAATTAGCAGCCCATCAACAAATGGAGAGGATTGTTTCAGACATCCGTGAGGACGAGGCAACACTGCACGCGATCTTTCGGCCAGAGGTTTTTACTGCGATTTCCAGGCTACAGAAATTGGAGACCGGGCTGCTGGAGGGTTGTACTGAAGACCTCATGAAGAAGGCACGTGATACCATGATTTATTTTTTCCATTATGCACACATGGGCAGCTAACCGAGGACTCAACTGCAGAGGCACGACCTATTGACGTCAGACACGGTGGTTTCCTATTTGAATCAGCAGTCTGGGGAAGTGGAGGACTTTTCGTGATTGGGCCTGCAGATGGATACCGACGTCTACTCTTTGTCAGCCGGGCGGATGGCCATTCTTGTACTGGGTGAAGCCAAGCAGAGGAGACCGCGATGTCGGCGATTTGAGCAGAAGTGGGTAACATATTGCATCTCACATCGAATCATAATGAAGAATTGGTGAACCGGATCTGTGGTCGGAGAGCCAATCGGGGGCAGAGGAAAAAGACAATGTGAGGCTACAGAGAGCTAATATCGATATAGCTACTCTGCTGTCGATGCTATCTGGGAACCTGAGGGAGAGAAAAGAGTCTATTGAGCGGTATGAAGAGCTACCTATCCAGATTCAAGGGTTGAATCTGGCAACAGTGTGGTGGAGTGCTCGCTAGGAGCATCCAATCATAGTAGCTGATGCTGAATGCTGACACCTTAGGCATAACATAGTTCGATACATGAGCCATGATTACAAATATATTGGTACTCGGCGACCTGCCCGATCGCCGACCTGCGTGAGGCACAAGGTTTAGGTGCCGAGATGACGACAGATGCATGCCGAATGCCGCTTGAACCCGGATGGGATGGTACGGAGGTATATAGTAAACCTATTAAAAAACAGTAGTATGCTCCGTACGGCAGGGAATGAGTGTGGCTCCGCGCAGGGATAACACAGCCCCCCCCAAACGGGACAATCCGGGGGTCCCAGACCCGAACTCCCCGAAGACGATTATTTATTCGCCTCAACCAGGAATCCGCATTCAACGGATCGACCCCACAACGACCAGCCGCAGTTGTCTCGGTCAAAACTCGCGCTTGCGCACTCCAATCAGAAATGCCCAGACCATCGCAAACGGCGGTGCTGCCTACGTACGTATGACCAAAGTTTATCCAGCAAAACCAGGGGCGAAATCATGCCCTGTTTGTGCCGATTATCGCCGGAACGTGATTCCCCGCAATCTCAACCCCCAGGCCGGGGAAGTGGCGACAACGCACGTACTACTGTCGAACAGGACTCGCAATTCGCTGGGTCTCTCAACCTGGGCCCTCTTGGCGCAAGCATGTATACCGAGTACCGGCATTGTGGCTTGAAGAAAGGATACGCACTTGATGTGATAGTACAGTACAGGCAGTCGCCAGCCAGCCAGATCGCTCTGAAAATAACTCCTCTGTAGCGTGTACATGGTAGATCTAGGGTCCACCACAACCCCAAATGAATGGATTGGGGTGGGGAGATTGTCTGGAACCGGTACATATGGCGTAGGCCGTAACCGTTTCGCTGGATATATTCACCCAGACACACAGGTAGATGTCTGGCTGGATATGGCGGTGCTAGTAGTATGCGAGTGCCGTCGTCACGTGCATTGATATCGATTGAGGTACGTACGCGAGTCGAGAAACCTGTAGTACTGCAGAGAAGGGAGAGAGAAGGAGAGAGGGAGAACAGAAGCATTTACTTTAGCCTGTCAAGGGGAATTGCCTCGATACGGTATTTTACAAGATGGGTGGACCACACAGAGAGTCCCCCAGTCCTCACTGGCGGGTCGGGATGGGCCCCACTCACCCACACTCTGAAGGGTATGACCGTATGTATTTGTATGGTTCGTCTCCTTTTGCCTTCTTCCATCGTCATCTTCCCTTCTCCCTTCCCCTCTTCATCCTATCTTCTGCTCTCTGCTTCCACTCCTACTACTCATTCTCCTGCTCTCTTCCTCCACACTACCACACACACTACCCCATGATACCCCTGTTACTTTACTTCTTGATTTTCTTCTTTTTCTTCCTCAGTGTCACCTCCGCTTGAACTCTGTGAAATCTCGCGTTATTCGATTATATACCTCCCTCCCCAGGTCTCCAGATTGTGGCGCCTGACGCCTAACCTTTTTAGCCACAATGCCCGGCATTCTTCCCATGAAAGTGATCAAGGTCGGCAACAACACGCAGAGCCGTGTCGCCCAGGCCTGTGATCGATGCAGAAGCAAAAAGATCCGCTGCGACGGCGTCCGACCCTGTTGCTCCCAATGCGCCAATGTCGGTTTTGAGTGCAAGACCAGCGACAAGCTCAGCCGTCGTGCTTTCCCGCGAGGGTACACAGAGTCGCTGGAGGAGCGCGTGCGATCGCTGGAAACCGAAGTGAGGGATTTGAAGAACTTGCTGGACGAGAAGGACGAGAAGATCGATGTGCTATCGCGGATCTATTCGTTTTCGCCTACGTCACAGCACAAAGCGAGTATTCAGCGAGATCCCCCGCCCCTAGAGCCTGCGAGGCCCGCCGCTCCGGAGGCCTCAGAACAGCGCATCAAGATTCAGCCTCTTGCGAAACAGTCATCGGATTCTGAGCTCGCCGGAGGGCTCTCCAGTACCCGTAGCTTTGTTGGTGAGTTGTTTTTGGAATTATAAAGGGAGAATGTTTACGCTGACTCTGTCAAGATGCCTTTAATAGCAAACTCGCCGAAGGTGGCGCCTCCACAAGTGTGCCTACAGAAGCCTTGACCGAGTCGCCTCCGGCCATTCCCTCCACTCGTCCCAACCAGGCTGTCAAAGTTCCTCCTCGACTGGTTTCTGATCAGCTCATCAATATTTTCTTCCAAGAATGGGCCCCATTGTATCCAGTTGTCCACCGCCCTACCGTCCTCAAAGCCTACGAACAATATCTCGCGAACTTGGACTCCTTCAAGTCAAACACACATGACATGACACAACTGAATCTGATATTTGGGATTGCTGGTCTTGCTTCGAAGGTATGCTGCCAACGGCTCCCGTCGTCGGAACTGGCTAACCTGGATGCAGTCGAGAACCAACCAGGACCCCACCTTCTTCGAGGAGAACTGGTCTTCTCCTCTCGAATTGTTGTCGGCCAATATCTCCGTGCCCACCTTACAGTGCCTTGTTCTTGCGCAGATATACTGCATGACCAAGGCCGATTACCGGACTCTGCTACGCTACCGAAGTCTGGGCGTTAGCATCTCTCAGCAATTGGGCCTTCATCGGAGCCAGAAAAATTCTACGTCCAATATCCTCACGGTAGAGACGCGGAAGAAGGTGTTCTGGTGCCAATACGTTCTTGATCGGTATGCACCCTTTCCCTTATCCGGTTGCTGGTGTCTCTAACATCGCGACAGTTTTACTGCAGCATTGACCGGCCTGCCAGCTCTATTGCGCGAAGAGGATGTCAGTGCAGAGTATCCTGAAGATGCCGATGACGAGAATGTCACCGAGACGGGATTCTTGCCCACCCTTCCCGGCGAGTCTACCCGGCTATCGAGCGCGCTTGCATTGTTTGCCGTGTCGAGGATCTTGAACAAGGTCCTAGAGGATCTGTATCCGGAAGAGGCCGGACAAGAAATTCTCGTCTCGAAGATGCGTTCAGTTGCGGGCCAGCTGGACGAATGGTCCAGGAACTTGCCGCCTCATCTTCGTCTTGAGTTCTCGCAGGATAAACCTAGCACAAATGTTACGAGTAGCCGATCGCCACTCTTGGTAAGTAGCAGAACTCTGGGCCAGTCGTTGCAGTGACCGCTGACACTTACCTTACAGTCCGCTATCTACTATTACATCCGTTCTTTGATTCATCGACCCGCCGTTTGCTTCGCCGAGGAGCAGATCAAGTCGCCTTCCGTGCTCTCGCTCTCGGACTCGAGCAAGCACATTATCCAGATCCTGGAGCTTCTGGATGAGCGAGGGTTATGCCTTTCTGTCAATGTCAACCGGAAAGAGCTTGTTTTCATGGCGGGCCTTGGGCTTCTCTGGCAGAACATGGGACTCAAGCGGGACAGTAAACTCGTGAAGGAGAGCCGGAAGCTGCTTACCAGCGTTGTTGATCAACTCGAGTCTGTCTCGCCGGCGGCTGCAGCGGAATTTAGCGGAATCGCCAACGCTTTGGTTTCCCTGGATGGTAAGCGGGGCAGTTCGGCTAAGCCCTCGATGTCGGCGCCGTCGGAGAAGCCGTTGAGGTTCCCCAAGAAGCAGATGCAATCGTGGAAACAGCGCTTGGCAGGCGGAAGCCCGCCGAGCCCGACAACAGTCAAGGCAGAGTCACCGTCTCGGCGGGCCACTATCACTGGTGGTAGCCCGCCAGGTCTACAGAACCTTCGCTCCCCCAGCCGGTCCAGCATTCCGTCGGCCTACTCCGAACCCGTTCAACAGCAATTTCCCGGCGAGCAGTATCTGACAACGTCGGGTCTTGAGTACGATCAAGCACTGGCGTCGACGATGGAGTCGGTCAACGGAACGATAACGGCGGCGGACTGGGAGTATGTGCTGAGCGACATGGACCAGGGATACTCGAACATTTTCACGGGGATCTACGGCGGGAAGGAGTGCGGGGAGGACGATGGGCCGTTCGCGTCCCTGACGGCGGAGTACAACCAGAAAGGGGGGCCAACGCCGATCCCAGTGACGGGTCCTCAGCAGGACGTGCCGGGGCTATCGCCAGAGACATGGTCGACCAGCAGCAGCGACATAGCGGCACAGCAGGAGAACACGAAGCAGTGTATACTCCGTCACTCGGAGGACAGCATTGGCAGTGCGGAAGACGGGGGGCAAGCGTTCTACGAGCTCCCGTTCCGGCCGGAAGAGCAGGGAGGGGGGTTGCTGGATCCGTTCCGGGGGATGATGATGCCGACGGAGGAGGAGGCTCTGGGGGGAGGGGAGTTTGGGGTAGGATGGGACCGACGGCTGGCCGTTTTGGGGACTCGATAGGGTTATGGATGGTTCTGTTGCCATTTCCGGCGAATGTTTGATATGCAATGATACCTTTTTTGCTTTTTGCTTACTACTTACCGTGGCGATACGGGTAAATTCAGTTATTTTCGCCAGAGTCCAAGTCCAGAGCAGTGCCGGAGGGGCTCACCGGGTAAATTACAAGACATCACCGCCCGCCCCACCCGGACTGCTGTTCCCCGCTATTTTTTGCCCTCTGTCCCCTCTGTCGTTCTGGCTGTCCCTCCTCTCTTCTTCCCTTCTCTTCTCTTCTTTTCTCTCCTCCCTTCCCTTCCTCTTCATCCTCCCTTCTCTCTCCCTCTTCATCCCTCCTCTCCTCTCCATCAACTCCGTGCCGTCAATTCGGGAAGCCCTGTACGTCTACTACCCCTCGGAGTCCTTTCCCGCTGTCAATCTATCTATCAATCAGTCTAACATCATCCCCCTGCAGTTCCGCTGCCATCATGGCCTACTCTGATCTGGACGAGTTGGCTATCAACACCATCCGCACTCTTGCGGTACGTCCCTCCTTCTCTTCCTGTCTGCCCTCCATGAACCCGGAGCTGTCTGTCCATGAACCCGGAGCTCCCGCTGCGGGGTCTTCGTCCTCCGGTTCTACCCTGCTCCAAGATCCTACGCGTCCCCTGTCCACCAATTACTAGCGGGCACTAATATCCCTAGGTCGATGCCACCTTCAAAGCCAACTCCGGCCATCCCGGTGCCCCCATGGGCATGGCCCCCGTGGCTCACGTCCTCTTCAACAAGTTCATGAGCTTCAACCCCAAGAACCCCGACTGGGTCAACCGTGATCGCTTCGTGCTCTCCAACGGCCACGGCTGCATGCTTCAATATGCTCTCCTCCACCTTTTCGGCTATGCCCTGTCCATGGATGATCTGAAGCGCTTCAGAGTATGCATTTGTTCCCTCCCAATTGCAATTGCAGGGCCCCACTGACGTGGTCATTCTCCAGCAACTCGACAGCATTACCCCGGGTCATCCCGAGGCCCACGACACCCCGGGTGTTGAGGTCACCACCGGTCCCTTGGGCCAGGGCTTTGCCAACTCCGTTGGTCTTGCTATTGCCCAGGCTCACACCGCTGCCGTCTTCAACAAGCCTGGCTACAACCTCATCAATAACCACACCTACTGCTTCTTTGGTGATGGCTGTGCCATGGAGGGTATCTCCAGCGAAGCCGCCAGTATGGCTGGCCATCTGAAGCTTGGCAACCTGATTGCTATCTTCGATGACAATGGCATCTCCATTGGTGAGCTCACTGTCTCAATTGTTTTCGTAAGGTCTGCTAATCCGTCCCTCCCTTAGACGGTGACACCAAGTGCGCCTTCACCGAGGACGTCACGAAGCGCTTCGAGGCTTACGGCTGGCACACCCTGTGGGTCAAGGACGGTGACCATGACTACCAGGGCATTGAGGCCGCCATCCAGAAGGCCAAGGAAGTCACCGACAAGCCTTCCATGATCAGACTGACTACCACCATCGGTTTCGGCTCTAAGCAGCAGGGTACCGGTGGTGTCCACGGCAGCCCGCTCAAGGAGGATGACTGCAAGAATGTCAAGCAGATCTTCGGCTTTGACCCGGAAAAGACCTTTGTTGTCCCTCAGCAGGTCTACGACTTGTACCACAAGAAGGCTGCCGAGGGTGCCGCCAAGGAGCAGGAGTGGAACCAGCTTCTCCAGAAGTATGGCTCTGACCACAAGGCCGAGCACGCCGAATTCGTTCGCCGTATGTCTGGCAAGCTCCCCGAGGCTGGGAAAAGAGCCTCCCGGTCTACCAGCCGAGCGACGCCGCTGCTGCTTCCCGCAAGCTCTCCGAGGCTGTCCTCGAGAAGATCCATGATGTCATTCCCGAGCTTCTGTCGGGCTCTGCTGACCTGACTGGTTCCAACAACACCCGCTGGAAGAACGCGGTCGACTTCCAGCCCCCTCAGTACGGCATTGGCGAATGGTCTGGCCGCTATGTCCGCTACGGTGTGCGTGAGCATGCCATGGCTGCCGTCATGAACGGTCTCGCTGCCTACGGCACTGTCATCCCGGCCAGCGGCACCTTCTTGAACTTCGTCTCCTATGCCGCGGGTGGTGTTCGTCTCTCCGCTCTTTCGCGCGTCCGTGTGATCTACGTGGCCACTCACGACTCGATTGGTCTGGGTGAGGATGGTCCTACCCACCAGCCTATCGAGACTCTTGCGCATTTCCGTGCTTTGCCCAACTGCATGGTCTGGCGCCCGGCTGATGGCAATGAGACGAGCGCGGCTTACTATTCCGCTCTGACCGCCAAGCACACCCCCAGTATCATGGCCCTCACTCGCCAGAACCTGCCTCAGCTTGAGAACTCGACCATTGAGGATGCGCTGAGGGGTGGTTACCCCGCCGTGGAGGCTCCCAACGCTGCTCTTACTATCGTCTCCACGGGCTCCGAGGTTGGCATCTGTATCGACGCTGCTACCCAGCTCAAGGAGAAGAACGGTCTTGCTGTTCGCGTTGTTTCCATCCCGTGCTTTGAGGTGTTTGATGCGCAGGACAAGGCGTACAGGCTCAAGGTTCTCCCTGACGGCGCGCCGGTCATGTCGGTCGAGGCCGCGTCGACGATGGGCTGGGAACGGTACTCTCACGAGCAGTTCGGCCTGAACCGCTTCGGTGCATCTGCTCCTTACAAGGATGCCTACAAGGTAGGATCTACATGATTCCTCTAGAATGAGTGGCTAACAAATGCACAGAAATTCGAGTTCACTCCTGAGGGCATCAGCAAGCGGGCGTTGGCTACGGTGGACTTCTACAAGGGCCAGAACGTGCGCTCGCCGATCAACCGCGCTTTCCAGCAGATTCTGTAGACACGTTGTCTTAGACTTCTAGACTATTGTCTTAGAAGGGTAGGATGGCGGATAGACAGGGTTACGGGCGATTCAGAGGTTACGGGTCGACGAATTTCGCGATGTAATAGGCGATTTCTATTGAATGCTTAAAACTAGACAAGGAAAGACTGTCTTATCTACAACTAGCTCCTACGGTCCTCGCTGCATAGTTCCATCTGTTTGATACTCGGCTGGACCACCGGTGGATGACAAAAGCCCACCGGCTCTTAGGCATACTCTCCTGTTGGGAACGGTAATTTTTGACTTCAAGGGCCGCACTAGAGCTGGATTGGCCTGGTATAGACGGTCCATTCGAAGTGTCATCATAGCAAGCAACCAGGACATCAGCAAAGGCCTATTTTGAACTAGCCACCGCGCACCAACAAACAAATAAACAAACGTCCAAATATATCTGGAGATGCAAGCGCTTTTAATTACTGACATGCCCACCTGCGCAATGCAGACAGATTGTAAATATCGACGGGGAGAGAAATGAGGTGGGGGGGAAAAAGGGGAAAGAGAAGAGACCTCGTCAGATCATCAATCGTCACGAGTATGAAGCAGAAAAAAGAAGAAAAAACCATCCATCCATCCAACCGGGCCGAACCAACCAGGCGCGAGCATATTCAAGCCGAATCCAAGATCTTGCGGGCGAAGTTGGGCAGGATGAAGCTGGCGCGGTGGATATCGGCGTTGTAGTAGCGGCACAGACGCTCCTCCTCTTCGCGGGACCACTCGCGCAGCGGCAGGCGGACGTTGCGGGACGGGTCCTTGCAGCAGACCATGAAGCCGATCTGGCCGGAGGGGTAGGTGGGGATGGTGGTGTAGGCGTAGTCGACGACGGGGAAGACGCTCTTGCAGGCCTTTTTCAGGTCGCCGATCAGCGAGAGATGCAGCCATTGGTTCTCGGCTGGAAAGGCAAAAAGCGAATTGTCCCAACCGAATCTCCCCGGGGGAGTCGGGTGGTGTCACGCGAGACCAGTTAGTCAACTTTCTTTATAGCCAAGGGGGAGGATATTGAAGTGAGGGGAAAGTGAGGGGGGAGTGAGGGGAAGGCAGAGAGAAGGCCAGCACTCAGCAAGGAAAGGCGACGAACAACCTTGGGTGGTGATAACTCCGCCCTCGCGCAGGGCATCGCGCAGCAGCATGAAGTAGGGCTTCTGGAAGAGCGACTCGGCGGGCCCCTCGGGGTCGGAGCTGTCGGTGATGATGACGTCGAACTCGTTCTGGCGGTTCTTGAGAAACTCGAAGCCGTCGCCGATGTGGACCTTGACGTTGGGGTGCTGGAAGCCGATGCTCATGCCGGGGAGGTATTTCTTGGAGACCCGGATAACGGCCTGTGTGTGTGTGTGTGTGTGGTTAGCCGGTCTGCGTAGCGTAGTCTCCACCCAGGCTTGTTTACCTCGTCAATGTCGCACAGAATGGCCTCCTCCACAGACTCGTGCTTGACAACCTCGCGTAGCACACCGCCGTCGCCGCCGCCGATGACCAGGACCTTCTTGGGGTTCGGGTGCGAGTTCATGGCAAGGTGGGTGATCATCTCCTGGTAGCTATAGACAGGTCAGCAGTCGGACGTCGAACGGGCAGTGCGGGAGGCAGCATACGAGAACTCATCACGCTCGGTGCACTGGATAACATTGTCGAGAACCAGCACGGTGCCATAATCGCTGCTCTCGAAGACCAAGACATCCTGGTATTTCGACTTTTCGTGATGCAGGATCTGGTTGACTTTTAGATTCATGGCCTGGCCTGGCCACATGACAGATTGCTCGGAGAACCAGCCATCTGGATATCGTTAGTCAGGTGCTGGACATGGTGGTGGTGGTGGTGGTGGTGGTGGAGGGGCAGTAGTAAGTACCCTTGATGGTGGGGTGGGTGATGTCGCTCATGACGCGGGAATGGGAGTGGCAGCGGCAGTGGGAGGCAGTGGAGGGGCGAGAAGCCACGGGGAATCGGCAGGCAGAGAGAGAACGAGAACAGCGAGAACAGCGAGGAAGAGCGCGAGCAGAAGAGGAGGAGAGAAAGCGACGGGCAGCGGAAAAGATCATTTGTGGTGGGGGAAATTCGCGTTAATTTGCCCGGATTTGGTTCGC
The DNA here is from genome assembly GCA_003698115.1 of Aspergillus sp. HF37. Lineage (NCBI taxonomy): Eukaryota > Fungi > Ascomycota > Eurotiomycetes > Eurotiales > Aspergillaceae > Aspergillus > Aspergillus sp. HF37. The sequence goes on along the minus strand of RAQS01000394.1, from coordinate 4,940 downwards.
CCGCTGGCTGGGCTCGCTTAGTCGGGCTGCACCTGCTGTATCGGGCATTTAAGGGCATTTTAGCATCCGTTGTCTGCTAACTCAGACCTAATATAATCATATTTCTTTCTGTTCTGCTGCTACGTATTCTACGTATCAGCCCTTGGATCATCCTACCGTAGCCAGGCGAGGGGACGGGCTGAGCAACTGGTCTTTCAATAGTTTCAGAGAACCACTGTACCCTGCAATTTCTTCGTCAGACAGACAGGTATGATCCAGGACGCAAGCCAGGACGCAAAGTAATAATTTATTTCGTCTAACAGTGCGCCTGGTCCTGCAGCCCTAACCACGATGGCGGTGGGTCAGTCTCGGGACGGGCCGACTTTGCATGCCCTTCGATCGTCTGAATTGAACGTGATGAAACATGCTACAATGCACGAGGTAGGCAAATGTCTGTATTGTAGTCGTACGAAACATGATGATCTCCAAAAAACAGTACGTATAGCCACTGGCAGTATCATCCCAAAGGCCCCGTCTTCGACTAAGTACCGCTCGCTCCACTAGTTTCCGCACCTTCCTGGCCATGAACTCGCACCCCAACTCCAAGAGAGTCCTGGTTATCGGCTGAGGCGACGACGGTGTGTTGCGCGAATTTGTCAAGCACGAGTCCGTGGAGGTCATCCTGTGCGACATTGACGAGGTTCGCTACATCTCAGTCAGTATGATCTTGGCTTACTCTTCTACTCTCCGGACTTGACGCACTCGTTAAAACGTCTCCGTGGAGCCTTTGGCTCAATCGGTAAAAGTGATGGCTGGAACAGGAAAATGTGGGCTACCTCAACGTGCACATGAGGGTAAAGACGGACAATGACAATCCGACGCAGCGAATCTCTGGCGGAACTAAAGAGCCAGTCTTCTGTTCTGCGTGATACATTATCCGAGGCGTTGATACTGGTCCGTCGCCTCGAAGGTACCCGGATTCGTGACATCCTCCAAAACAATCTCCAGCTGTGCAGTACAGCCGTGAATAAGATAGGACTGTACGTTGCGGACATGGCATCGGGTCACTAGAGTTCGAGAGTCGCCTGGCCGCCAGGTGCACTCACAGTTTCGCTTCCTGCTATCTATACTGTCCTTGTTCTATTTTGGCTCTTGCTGATGGTCCAGCTTAGAGCTCATAGTCGCTGCGAACTTCACTGGCAGGACGTCCTTGAGGTTCATTGCCTGGTCAGGAGTTGGGTGCGAGTTCATGGCCAGGTGGGTGATCATCCATCTAAACCGAAAAGAAAAGCGACGAGTCTAGGTGATAGTCAGCAAAGAGAGAGACGGTCTGAAAAGGCCACAAATACCAACCTAAGCTTTTGACTGGGGATTCGTCGTTGGTGGCGGGCAAAGCAGTCTTCGCCAGTTCGGCCCCGAGCCAAAGTAAGCACCAAGACAGCAGCCATGCGAAGTCGATTCCGAGGTGTTCTCCTGTTGGTCTGGGGATACTGGCGGGAGTTCTGGAGCTGTCGTAGGAGTCGGAGAACTGTTCTGGGGGATATACATGAGATTAAGACGCTGGGAAACGAATGTGAGAAACGAATGTGGTGGTGTAAGAAGAAGAGCCTCATGACTCGTGCCTATAATTTGTTCACGCCGGAATGAGGCTGTGGTATTCGTTTTTGGCTGCCTGTGGAGGGAAAGAGAAGGGAAAAGTCGGGGTTTGTGTTAGTTGTACGGGGAAATGCGCCTACTACATTCACTGGAAGGGCTGCCATCCGCGCCTGCCCTCGACGGAGTTATAGGAAAAAGAAAGCCGCAAGCTAACTAGAAGAGAACCAGGGCAATAGTACGATCTGACGGTCTGGCAGCTACAGGCTATTATCTCCTCGTCGAGTAACAGTGGCTCAGTTCCATGTAGCTGTAATCTATCCATACCCCATGGAAACACAAAGTGATTAGAGTCAAATGGTATACCATTGCCCAGAGGGCATAAGGATAAGGTAGATGACCGAGGATCTCGAAGCAATAACCGATCTATTCAGTTACTATACAAAGCCGTCATCCAATCACAGTCGCCCGATTACTATTCACCCTCGGCGATCCGGCCAGGCTTGGAGTTCAGGTACTCGTTCCTATCCAGACTCAGCAAGTCACCCAGTCTCCAATTTCGGACGACATACCTCTCAACAGCATAGTTCATCGCCGCGTACGCCGCAACGAACGGCGGCACGACGTAGAGCACCTGGTGGCGGCATCTCCGGAACGTGTTGAAAACGGCCGCGTGGAAGGTGCCGGCAAGCGGTCGCTGGCGGTTGGGAGACAGGCTGTACGTGGTGATGCGCTGGGGGGTAGGACAGCCTGGCGGGGGTTAGTGTCGTGCTGTCCTGGGATTGATGTCTGGGTTCAATTGGTCCGCGACATACCGAATTCACCCCAGCCAGCGGTGTAACTGGATTGCAGCGTTAGCAGGTATTCCAATTGTCAAGGTCTGGCTGTCGTTGGCAGACGCTGGCTGTCTGCTGTCTGCTGTCTGCTGCCCAATTGCTGGAAGGAGCTCAACGGGCCGAGGGACAACGCGGCAGAATTGGACCAACATGACTGCGCGGAACGGAGGGAAGACTCACAATCCGTTCTTGGGATCGAGACTGCCGCCCATGGTGGATGCAGAGTAGGGAAGAGGTGAAAGGGAGAGAGAAGCCAGAAACAAGCGAAGACTCCCGAGTTGTGTTCGTCCGGGCGGTCAGCGGCGCTAAACTCGATCGGGAAGCAAAAACGACCTCAGTTGAGCATCTCTGTATCTGTCTGTCTGTCTACTCGTCCATCCACCCTCCACCATGGCCAACGCCCTCCACAACATCTACCGGCTCGCCGTTCCCGCCTCCATCGGCGTGCTCGCCTTCAACTCGTCCATCTACGACGTCCGCGGTGGCTCGCGCGCCGTCATCTTCGACCGCCTGTCCGGCGTGCAGGAGGCCGTCGTCAACGAGGGCACGCATTTCCTGGTCCCCTGGCTGCAGCGCGCCATTGTGTACGATGTCCGCACCAAGCCGCGCAACATCTCCACCAACACCGGCAGCAAGGACCTGCAGATGGTCAGCCTGACGCTGCGTGTGCTGCATCGCCCGGAGGTACCCAGGCTGCCGCAGATCTACCAGGTATGTCATCCTCTGCCTCCCGTAGTTCCAGATATTGACAGGTCCTAGTCCTACGGCATCGACTACGACGAGCGTGTACTTCCGTCGATCGGAAACGAAGTCCTCAAAGCGATTGTCGCCCAGTTCGACGCCGCCGAGCTCATCACCCAGCGCGAGGCCGTGTCCAACCGCATCCGCACCGACCTGATGCGCCGCGCCGCGCAGTTCAACATCGCCCTCGAGGACGTGTCCATCACCCACATGACCTTCGGCCGCGAGTTCACCAAGGCCGTCGAGCAGAAGCAGATCGCCCAGCAGGATGCCGAGCGGGCGCGCTTCATTGTCGAGCGCGCCGAGCAGGAGCGCCAGGCCAACGTCATCCGCTCCGAGGGTGAGGCCGAGAGCGCCGACATCATCAGCAAGGCCGTGGGCAAGGCCGGTAGCGGCATGATCGACATCCGCCGCATCGACGCGGCGCGCGAGATTGCCAACACGCTGTCGACCAACCCGAACGTCACGTACTTGCCTGGCGGGGGAGACGGAAAGGATGGCGGCGGGAAGAACACGGGGCTTCTGCTGGGATTGAGGAGTTAGTTTATGACTGTATCTTTGCCTTTGTCTTTGCCTATCCAACTGTAGCAATACATTCCTCTCTGGTCGTCTGTCTTAAGCCTCTCTCTCTCTCTCTCTATATATAACTACCGCCCAACCCGCCGATAAACATGAATCTGAAACCGCATATCCTCCAGCCCAGCGCCAGGCCCAACATCGTAGCGTAGCCGCGCCGCATCGCGCCTCCACCACCGCGACTCCTGCGCGAACACCCTCTCCCACTTCCCGCGCGCCACAGAAAGCAGCGCATGATCCAGCAGGAACTTCATCGGATACCGCCGTTCCTGCTCGCCGCCCTCGCCCTTCCCGAGCCTCAGCGTCGAGTAGCTCCCGGGGCTGTCGACGACCAGGAGAACAGCCCCCGGCTGCAGCGAATCCGTCATCCGGAGCAGGAAGCCCGTCGCTTTGGCCATGGACGTCGAGAAGAGCTCGTTCAGCGTGAACATGAGTGTCACCAGGGCGGTGGATTCAAGTTCCTCCTCAGCCTCAGCTGTTGAATGTGCCGGCTCATCGCCGAATATCGCCCCTATGTCCCCATCCGACAGATCCAGGACATCAGCCCGCCGAAACCCGACCCTGAACCCCTGGGTCCCTGCATGGCCTGCATGCACTAGAGCCGCAGTCGCAGTCGCAGACGCAGCCACATCCGCACCATGAAGCGACGCATCCAATCTGCGCACAACCCCAGACCAATCCGCGACATCGACCGCCACGACAGACACTCCAGGCTCACCAGGCTGAGACCCTGATTCAGCCAGATCCCTCCAAACAGCCGCAAGCGCCCCAATCTCCGCGCCGCCGCCGCCGCCGACGCAGACAACCCTCCTCCTCGTGCACCTCCCCTTGTGCCACCCACCGCTACAACTACTCCTCCCGTCATCTACACCCCGCGGAAGAACCCCAAACACGCCCCGGAACACGCCCGCATACCCCAGCGCCCTGCCCGCGCTCCACCGCAGCGCATACGCGCGCAGAGCATCCTCGCCTGCGTCCGTGAACGCCGAGGCGAAGTCGCGGTTGTACAGGTGGGTTTTTAGGCGCTGGATGAGCGGCGCGAGGTCTAGTGTTTCGCTTTCAGATCTGGGTTCGGTTCCGTTGGCAGTGTTCGGGGACGATGGGAGGAGAGCGCGTTTGAAGGTGTTGAGGAGGAGTTGCTGTAGGCGGAGCGGGAGGGGCGAGAGGTCTAGTGGGAGGGTGTCATCGTCCTGAGGCTTGTGGGGTTCTGCGGCT
>RAQS01000393.1:0-16578 GCA_003698115.1 Aspergillus sp. HF37 | reverse complement strand
TCTCTATGTCGATAATTCTCGTAATAGCTAGAACATGGCCTGCTTGGATTTTCTTGGGAAAGATGGGCTCTACAAATAGCTACTGCGTTAGCCTGTTTCCACGAGGCCGGAATAACTCACATGGATATTAAGCCTGCAAATGTTGTTCTTGATGCAGATGGAAATGCAGTGCTTATCGATATTAGTGGCATTGGTGGAATCACGCATGGGTGGCGTGCGCCAAAGACCCGAGATGAAATACTGCCTAGCGAACTCCCATATGAGGTGCGTCGATCGAACGACACATGGGCTTACGGAAAGCTTTTGTTGAACCTCGTTCTACATGCAGAAGAGAGCCCTATTGTGAGGACTCTGAAGCAGGTTGCCGGTTGTCTTATGGTAGAGAATATGCATGAGCGCATGACTCTGTTCGAAGCTATCCGAAAACTGGAGCTTGCTGGCAGTGACGAGGTCCATGGTGCATACAAGTAGGGAACGACGCAGTGGTGCGATCACAATATCCTTCGCCTTAATTTGTCTCAGCAACCATCCCAATCGATACCATTTTTATCAAAGTCGCCATCTGCTCTAGGACCTTAGTCGAACAGTCAGCATGCCTGAAGGATACCATAAGTTAGCAATCGGAAAGCTAGCCCTTACCTGGACCCTCCCTTTTTAGATTCGGCTTCCTGTTGCAGCCACTGTTGCGACAATTTGGCGAACCACTGGTAGAGTGCCCGCAATTATGTACTCGCACTCTGAAGCTGCACATTGCTGGTGGAAAAGGTTGTAATATCTTTATAGATAGATAAACGGACTATTGAGTAAAAACTTCTTGCAGAACAATATGGTCTGATGGCTATTTATCTTTACAACAAGGCGACACTCTTAGCAGCACAGTCCCTCTACCCCTCAGTCCTGTGCAGGTCTGCCGCGTCACCATTAATATAATCCTTGTGTGGCTCGCATAACAGTTGGGAAAATAGAAAATGACCAGAGAATGTCGCAGTAGGTTAGGTCGTAAGCTAGGAAGCTCCACCTAACGTTCATAGCGTTGGCATGTCCGATAGCGTCTTTTATTCCCAATTATACCTCTGAAGAAGCTCCTCAGAGCTCTGGACCTCGGCGGGAAGTTAAACAAGGCCCAACCAGGGAGAGTGGCTGTAGCCCAGAAGACAGACAGGATTATTGGATCAAATTCTACATGACAATGGCTTAAATAGTATACAACTTCTCGAAAATAATGAGAAATAACACGAAGGCTTCCTATTACAGTAAAGAGAAAGGAATAACAGAACTAGCAATGCAGACCAAATATGTAAGGCAAACTCAAGAACCCATCATAAATATGCCCAGATACTATATAGCCCGAACCAGAGAGAAGGTCTACAGAGGCTGAATCCCATCGGCAAGGCTGCCTAAGAGGTTCTGTTTTATATCGATATATGGGGTTCTTGGTGTACTAGGTAGCTTGAATTTGGTAGAGCGGTGGATTTCTGTCAATGGGTTATTTATCAGCGTTCGTGGCGATATCTATAGAACAAATGCATTAAAAAGAAGGCTCAAGCCTAGAGCACGCTGGGATCTTGCTCATCCGCCCGCCATCCCGGATCACCGTTCTGGGTAACCTGTTCGCCGGCCTTCTGCTTTTGCGCCGGAGGCTGCCTCCTAAACAGACCCTTGACAACACCTACCAGCTTCCCACCAGACTGCATTGCCTTGGCGGACCTTACACGAAATAGGTAATACAATACCACGGCACCAAAGATGTTAAAGCCGATGTAGACCCAGAGGAGCCCAAAGTTGCGCCATCGATAGCCCCACGAGATGCCGGAGCTGGCCAGGAACTGGTCGGCGATGCGAAGCTTGCAGTAGGCGCAGTCAGAGCGGGCGTTTGGGTTGCGCAGCGTGCCCGGCGCGCGCCGCAGGAACCGCGCCAGGTATTCGCCGCAGGTTTGTCCAGGCGGGGGCTGGAAGAGGCTGATCTCGGTCGGGGAGCAGTCGACTGGCCGTGCGTGGAGCATCGTCCCAGCGATACCACCCACCCAATACGTCAGCGGGGAGACTCGGTACATGAAGATCCAGAAATCCGGGAGTGCGTCCGGTGGCTGCATGACGCCGTTAAAAATGAGGGTCATTGCAAATAAGGTCGTTGCGATACCGCCGGCGGTTTGCGCCTCTGGAAGGGCGGCAATAAGTAGGTGCGCAAAGGACGAGGCGTAGATGAAGAACTCGACTGAGAAGAGTAAGACAAGACCTTGACGCTGCGAAGATTGGATGCCAACAACCGGGTAGTAGAAGCAGGCAAACACCAAGATGCCGGTGAAAACTGGGGATATGTCAGCACTGGCCTATCGCGCAAGAGGACTTGAACTTACCTTGGTATGGAATTTCAACGACAATATTAGCGATTAAGAACGCCTTCCAACTGTACGCTTTGCTCGGCCGCTCGCGAACCTCGTATAGCGACCGTTGAGTGACGAACAGCGGCATTATTTGTTGCACGAGCGTTGAAAAGATGGTGGAAACCATGAAGATGGCGAATATGACGTCCTGCATGCCTTGCAAGCTGTTGTCCACCTGGAAGAAGGAGAAGCCGATGAAGAGGCCGCTCGCGATGCCGAGGCCAAATTTGGCCAGGATGTACGATGGCATACGCCAGTACTGCTGGAAAGCGCGAATCGTCACCGCCGCTAGCTGTCGGGTAAATGGCATGGCAAATTCGCTATGAGCGGTTGGGTCGTCATCGTCGTCTTGCACATTCTCCTTCTCACCGTGGATTTTATTGAGCTCTTGTTGCACTCGCTTGGCTGCTTCGCTATTCTTCCACGTCTCGAACCAGTCATGGTCTTTGTCGCCGACAACCTCGAGCATGTACTCCGCCGGGTTCTCAGCATCGCCGCACTTTCGTGCGCCGTTCTTCTCAAAGTAGTCAAGCAGCACGCGGGAGTCCTTCCCGATGTCTCCAAAGTAAACTGTCTGGCCGCCCATGCGCAGGAATAGCAGACGGTCAAAGGTCTGGAAGAGGATTGCGCTGGGCTGGTGGATCGTGCATAACACGGCCTGCCCGTTGTCTGCCAGCTTGCGGAGAAACGCGCAGATAGCCCACGAGCCCTGGGAGTCAAGGCCGGACGTGGGTTCGTCCAAGAATAGTAAAAGCTTGGGTTTTGCAGCAAGCTCCACGCCGATCGTGAGCAGCTTCCGCTGTTCCACGTTCAAACCCTCGCCCGGCACACCAACGATGGCCTCTGCGAAGTCGCCCATGTTGAGCATACTAATGATTTTTTCAACATAATCATACTTTTCCCCTTTGCTGACACTGCTAGATTGACGGAGTAGCGCGGAGAAGCGGAGCGACTCCCGTACCGTGGCTGTCGCAAGGTGCAGGTCCTGTTGCTGGACATACCCGGTCTTGCGCTGAAAGCTCGTATCGAGAGGCTTACCGTTAACAAGCATGTCGCCTGTAATGACGCCAATTGCCGTGCGCTGCGCAAGGACGTCAAGTAGCGTAGTCTTACCAGCGCCTGAGGTACCCATAAGCGCCGTAAGCGTCCCAGGCTTGACCCATCCTGAAACGTCTTCGAGAAGTGTTCGCCTGCCCCCCTTCACAGGGATATCGTAGGTTATGCCTCGCCATGTGAAGACGTCATTCTGCGGTGGAATGGCATTGACCTCTTCCTGATTGTCTACGGTTTCTCCAGCCTGAGCGCCGGCGGCATTTGTACCGGTTTCCTCGTCGTTAGCCAGTTTCTCATCGATATGCTGGAGATAGCCTGGGACACGGCCGCGGCGAAACACAAGGATCTCTGCGGAAGAGGTCGTGGACGAGTTGAACTCGACGGCGGCAAAGTACATGAACATAAAGCCAAAGAGAAAAGCCAGGAGGATCCCAAAATTGCGCCAGACGTGCGAATAGTAGTAACCGTAGCTAGCAGCAATAAAGGCGTCGCCGCTAACTGTTCGCTCTCCCGGTACCGCTCCCGCAACGGAGCAGACGAACTGGTTACCAGTCAGATTGGGATACGCCGGTACAAATGACGAGCACGGAAACCGACGACCATGGAACTCGTTCGCAATTAGGATCTCAAAAGCGTAAAAGACTGGATTAATCCAGCGGATCCAGCCAAACCACGGTACCATTTTTGAGACTGGGACGACGAAACCAGTGTACACCACGATTGCCAGGACTAAGACCCCAGAAAGGGCCATTGCCTGCGAAACCGTCTTCGTGACGGCGGCCATGGTGCGGAAGACAGCGGACATGACGAACATGCTAGTGAAGACGATGAGACTGCGATTGTGATTAGCCATGGCGTCAAATATTTCCACGCTACAGGCCGCCTACAAGTAGAGAAAGAAATTACCTGGTTCCCTTCTCAGTCTGGAGAGGAAGTACAAGATAACGTTGAAAGCGACGGCGATGCAGAACTTGACGGGTATATCCGACACGATACCGGCGATTGCCTCCGTTGCTGGATGGTAGAAGGCGTATGATTTATGTTTCTCCACGATGGGGCGCTGCGCGTAGAGGCTATTGATCTCCGAGATAGCAATAAGAGCGTTAAACAGGATTGCGAAGAACAGCACCGCGCCTTTACTAAAGAAGCCGCCCGTTACTGGCGGAATGTTGTAGAAGGCCGAACCGACGACGAGGGCCATGACAATCTGCGATATAATCATTGTTGCGGTCGACGGCTTGTCGTTCCAAACGCGCCGATAAGCGCGCTTGGTATTGAGCTTCACCTGCATTGGAACACTAACAACGTAGGGGCTCTTTGGACGGGTATGTCTGGCCTGGGCCTCACGCTTGGAGGACTGGAACGTCGCAAATTGGGCGGCGTCTCCAATTGGATGCTCTCTTTCGTGGTCATCTATTTCCTTCTTCAATGCCTGGTAATCGGGGCTGTTATGCCAATACTTCTCGAAATCGTCTGGGGTCCGTGGTACTTTGTCCTGAAACCCTTCTTTCGGCAGTCGCTCGGCAGGGTTAGTCACAGAGGTCAGGAAGTCGGCCGTAGTCTGTCGTTGGGGGCAGAAGAAACCCATTTCCTCGAAGTAGGCCTTTGCCCGCTTCGTCGGGCCCCAGAAAATCTGTCTACCTTCATAGAGCACTACCGCCTTGTCGAAGACGTCGTAGATGGCCTGCGATGCCTGGTAGATAGCGACGGCATGCGCTGTGCCCCCAATGTTGGCAGACTGTCGCAGGGACTTGGTGAATGCGAGCGCCGTGGCGGCGTCGAGGCCACGGGTACTGTTATCCCAGGCTGCCAACGGCGAGCCGGACAGGGCCATCTCAGCAATGGAAACCCTTTTTCGCTCACCTACCCAGGGCGAAGGACAATGTCAGCGCAAGTCTTGAAGAAATCGGCAAGATTTGTACCTACCTCCAGAAACGCCGCGGACAAAGTCATCGCCCACCTATTGAGAAGCAATCAGCCAGAGAGACGGATTATAAAACAATCCTGCTTAAAAAAAAAAAAAAAAAAAGCGTACCTTTGTATTATAAGTCGAGCTCAACCCGTAAATTGCCATCACGACCTGGACGACATGCTTCACGAACTCCTTCCTGCCAATGCCCATGACACGATGACTAGGCGTCCTCAATGCCGCAGCATGCTCTAGTGTCTGGCCGACTGTGAGATGCGGGAAGTGCTTGTCTACCTCCTGGTTGTAGATAACCTCGCCCTTAAATTCCTTGAGCATTTGCTTCTGTGGAATCCCATTATAATGGACTGTCGAATCCTCGCTCTGGACCAGACCGTGCATCTCCCCCGTCATGGACTTGAGCAGGGTGCTGCAACCGGCTCCTGGGCGACCCAGCACGATGAGCATCTCGCCGCTTTTAAGCACGCCGTCGACGGTGCGAAGGATGCTCTTCACAGGCTTCGAGCCGAAATTAAGATATTCGTTCACGCGGAATGGAGACATAAACATGGAGCCCACGGTTTTTTGGACGTTGAGAGCGCTCCCGGTGCCGCTAATACTCAGATACTTGAGTACAATGCCCGCCCGCTTGATCTTAATCTCCTCCTTGTCCAGCTGCCGCATGAACACGCGAAGCCATTTGTATAGGTCGAAATCGGCGCTGTTTGGGTTCAGCGCTGGATTGTCCATCGCAATGTCGTCGACAGTGTCTCGCCGCTCGAGACCGTCCCCCATTGCCGTGCTGCTGCGTTGGGGACGCTGGGACAAGGTGCGAGAAATATTCGATGCGATGTGGTCCAGGATAGCCCTATCGCCGGGCAGGATATGGTGGTCGGCATCGCGATCGACGCTGCCGGAGCGCTCGACGTCTTGGGCGATGTGTGCATCGCCGCTATGGCTAGACGTTAGGACAGTAGACTCGCTGGTATCGGACGTGTTCGAGGCGTGTCTAGTCAGAGACTGGCTGTTCTGGGGCGAAATAGCATTCTCCAGGCCACCTTGGGCGTTCGCCCGCCGTGCGCACTCATCGTCGACCATACTTTGCCGATAGCCTGTACGAAAATGGCTCTAAGAGTAGGCACGGTTAAATGGTGATATCGTTGCCAATATAGCCATTGCTGCCGTCACCATCATTAATAGTTCATTTAGTCATGGCGCCTGGGACATAACGACTCGGAGCGGAAGCATAGCATCCGAGCATAAATGATGCAATAGTGGCTATGAAAATCTCAATAATCCTGGTAAAAATGGGGAAAGACACGGCCTCTTTGAGCGCGCGAGACATATCTAGGTAGCAATCAGGTTAGGGAGTCCTCTTGGCCAGCGTGGCAGATACGTCAGTGCCATCCATTATGAATGTGAGCAGAATATCAGAATATGTACTTATGCAGGTACAACGACGACATAACGGAACGGTCGTTGGTTCTATGACAGCTACAGCTAGGTAGAGATGTCATCTTGAGGAGGCAGCCCCACCGGATATTCTAGGTTCCAGCCTCGGCAGCCTTGCACCTCAGTGACTATCGTCACACTAAATGACGACACGACACTATATTGTCTATAAGTGTGGCATGGTCAATACAAAGAGATCAACTTGGGGAAAGGAAGGAAAGGAAGGAAAGGCAGGAGCATAGAGTGAAGTCAAGCAAAGGCGGTGCCGGTCTTACTGTGGCGGAGGTACTCAATTCTCGGTTAGAGCAGCCAACAAAAAGCCGCCTAGCTTCGAGGTACACGGATTTGATAGCTCGATCTCCGACTCCGACTCTGACGACTCTGATCCTTACTCTCTCTTTGCAGGTTGCGGCTATAATTCCACACACTACTTCAGCATCACCGAGGACTGGGGAATCGACATTTCCTCCTGCCAACCACGAAAGCCCCGAGTAGATGCCGCGGCGCTTCTGTCCACTCCGCTCCCGACAGACCTTCCGGCGGTTAATAAAGATCTACTGATTCTTATGGCCGCTTATGAAGGTAACATCGATCGGTATACGCGGCTCCGTCGGCCACAAATGATCGTGAAGGAGTGGCTATGCGTGATTAATGGCATCTACCACCATCCTCTGTTTGCTATGTGGTGGGCAGCAGAACTGAATGATCCCAATTCCGTGGCAAGGTCACAGGACCCTTCACACTACGAGATCAAGAGGGCCGTCAACTCCCGGCGTATCATGAGCGATGATCTAACTACGATTACCGCTGACCCGCGCGCGGAAATGCCATACAGAGTGACTTAACAGCACCTTATCTACCCAAAGGCCGATCGTTGGAAGGGGGTTGGGCTGTGTTTAGAGAGGCCCATTCAGGACTTGTCTGGCACCTGAGCGGCATTCATGATGGGGCTTGGGTGGAGGTTCGAGACCTCGAACTCACTCTCTTTGCTAGGAGGGCGGTCTTTGGGCCTAATCCGGATAGATGGAAGGATAAGAGCCGTGTGCTTTTGCAGGAGCTTTATGGGGTTGGAAGCGATAAAGATTGATCACTTCAGCTCCATGTCCGGATTAGAGACGTATGCTTACCTAGGCGATGGGCACTGTATCCATAGTCCGCGGTCGTCACAAGAAATTCATTTGGGATCAAGGTCCCTACGATGACTGATCCGCGGACGTCCTTGGGGTTCGGAGAGTATTGTCGCTTGAATTATGACAAATTGCAGTCCGCTTGAGCGAAACCAAGACACCCCGAAGTTGGTCCGCCGGTGGGAGAATGGCCAGGAATTAGTAGTCATGCCGACCCGCTATACTACTTAGCTAGTTAGACGCAGCGGTATAATTATTATATATTTCCACCCAGGCTGCTGGTGTGATTGCGATATTTCACTCACTTTCCGTCTACGCTGAGGACCAGCAGAACCTCCCAAAATGGCACCCAATTGGCAACGTCTCATTCGGTTTATTGCCGAGGAGGATGGAAATACTCACCTGGGCGAGGTTGACCATGCGCAATGTCCCGACATCGGGCTCGCAAGCCTGAATGGCGAGAAAGTCAAGGCGCGATTGGTGACCGGGTCAGTCTTCGACGGCACTGTAACGGATACGATGCTGCATGTGGCTCATGTACGTGATTCCCGGATGCCGTGCTCCAGTTCTATGACAGAAACCGACATTGCTAACTACCGTGGACGCAGCTCCTTCCACCGATTGGAATGGAAGACGTACCAATCATACGATGCCTGGGGCTCAACTACCGCGACCATGCGAAAGAGGCCAACATGCCTATCCCCGACACCCCCGTTCTGTTTGTGAAGCCTCGGACCGCGCTCAGCGGGCCGCATCCGGCAAAGACCAATATACCCCGGTTCGCGCAAGACGGCACCAGCGACTACGAGGCGGAGCTGTCTGTCGTTCTGTCCAAGTCCGGCCGGGACATTCCGGCGTCGGACGCCATGAACTATGTCCTGGGATATACGTGCAGCAACGACGTCAGCGCTCGCTCACAGCAGTTCAAGAACAGCCAGTGGTGCTTTTCCAAGGGTAAGAAGTGATCCGACCTAGTCCAGGGAGATGAGATGGTTCAAGGATACAAGGATTAAATGCTATACAGGTCTCGACGGGTCCTGCCCCCTTGGACCGGTTCTGGTCTCGCCGTCTGCCTTGCCTGATCCGCATCGGCTTCGCATTAGGGCCATCCACAACGGAAACGTAGTCCAGGACTCCAATACTCGGTAAGAAAGCAACTGAACCTGCCGCGAGGGCATCTTCCTGCTAATGGGTTTTCTCGTTTGCTAGAGAGATGATCTTTAGCATAGCCGAGACGATCTCGTTTCTCTCCCAAGGCACGACTCTCGAGAAGGGCACCGTGATCATGACCGGCACTGGCCCGGGGATCGGTGCCATGCGCGATCCGAAGGTGGTCCTGAATCACGGCGATGACATGAGGGTTGAGATTGAGGACATCGGGACCTTGAGGAACCAAATCTACTACGAATAACCTGCTAGAACCTATCGAATATGCTGTGCTAGACGAGAGTGGCGAAATAACCCCACTGTCTCCAGGTGTAGCTCGGGCGGTCTTCGGACAAACTCGTTAAAGCCAATTTGATCTCCACACGGGCATCCGTGCGGGGGAACGTACGTAGCAACGGCGGGAGGCATACTGGCCTCGTCCATGCTGCCTCTGGACGAGAGCACAATGCCCGCAAATCGAAGAACGACGTCCGACATCTCCTGCTGGTCTTGCCGCAGGTCAGTCAGCCATCTCATGTTTCAAGTTCCCTTCTGACACAGCATCCAGGCGCAAGGTCAGATGGTACTTCAGCTTCTATCCAACGGGTCGAGGACACCGATGCAGGGATAGTACTCGCTAACAAAGCCCAGTGACCGGAGATTCCCGCAATGTTTAGTCTGCGAGCAATCGGCGCAGGACTGCAATTACCCACCAGGGCCCATGAAGCCCGGCCCGAAGATAGGTACGCACTAATCCACTAGGTCTCCATCGACAGCGCAATCCTGACCGATTGGGTAGGTTCAAAGCGGTCTCGTGAGGATGATTCCAACAGTGAGGGCACGCATGATGCCAGCAATCAGAGGTTGGACCGGGCGTCCGAATCCCCAGAACGCCCTGTCCCAGATACCGCCAGCGAGCTCCCATATCTGGAAGGGGAGCCATTACCCCCGGCCGCGAAAAGTCAAGGCAGATCTCCTCCGGCGAACGGTCGAGAAGAGAACATGAGTCGAATATCAGATTTGTCCTTCATTTTACATCCAGCCCATGAGACATCGAGTCCGGACAAGGAGCGGGCTTCTGATACACGGCCGTCATCAGGCGACCATCGAAATTCAGCAGCACTGGCGAAAGCGTGCTCTCTGTTGAACCTCAGTCAGGGGGGCCTTGAGAATCTGTAAGTGTTCGCCAGACGGTCTTTGCTGCTTCCTATTGACATCTCCAGGGTAACCACATATTTCGACAATATGGTAGCCATCAATCTATTCCATGAACCCAGCTTTTATGAGAAGTTGAGCAATATCGCGTCTCCGACGCAGATTTGCGCCCTGCTTACAGCCCTGCGCTCATTTGCCGTCCGGTTCCATTCGGACGAGGGCGACGAGACGCGCTTGCACGACAGCCAGTCAGGCACCCATGAGCGCGCGGCGTATTACCTGGACCTGGCCGCGGGTTATATCGCCGAAGCCCTCAAGGAGTGCGGCGATCTTACTCCGCCGATGTGCATCCTCCAGGCCAGCATAGTATCAGCCCATTGCCAGCTGAGCCAAGGAGTCCTCGGAAAGGCGTGGCGATCCCTGGGAACCTGCGTCCGGCTGGCATATGAAATGAACCTCCATCTCGTCGATGTCGGTGTGCCTCACGATGCGGGCGAAGCACACGCAGAACGGTGGTGCGAAGATGAGGAGAAGCGCCGGGCCTGGTGGGCAATCTGGGAGATGGACGTCTTTGCAACGACTATCCGGCGGACCCCAACTGCCGTGGATTGGTCTCAGTTAGATACACTGCTGCCGGTGGAAGACAGCTATTGGTTCCAGCGCAAACCCCGGCCCAGCTGCTTCCTGGAGAGGGATCCAATATGCCGATGGAAGGCCTTACAGCGCTCGGGGAATCAGTCGCCGAAAGCGTGGTTCATCGTGATTAATTCCCTCATGAAAGATGCGCAACAGATATCCAGCCCCAGAGGCGTTCCGAGTGCGTCGGTTGATAGACGCAACGAGCGCCATCACGACAGAATAAATGCGGCGCGCCGCAGACTGGAGGTCATTGAAAATGCAGTTCAGTGCTTTCGATTGGCACTTCCGACCAGCCTGAAATACGAAGGCCAGTACCTGGGGTTCGAAGGCCGTATCCCGGGGCAATACACATCGATGAAACAGGAGCATAGCTCAATCTATAACATCTACATGATGACACAGCTGGCCCGGCTAATGATCCACCGATTCGACGCATTTGGAAAGCGATTCAGAACTGCCATGACCTCGCACGATCTCGATGGATCCGGCGACCGTCCCGAACAAGTGTATGCGCAGGAGCGAAAGGATATAACGGAAAGCCTTGCAATCAAGCAGTACTTTGAGGCGGCCGACGACCAGCTGCTTATCGTCCGCCGGAGCTGCGACGACCACGTACGGTACATAAACCCGTTCCTCTCGAACACCATCTGGCTGGCGTCGGCGGTGCTGCTGGTGCGCAGCCAGTTCTGCAGGCCTGAAGCTACCAGATCGGTCATCAAATCGCGGTACGAGGTCATGCATCTCACATACGAGAAGTGTGTCCACTTCTGGGATATGCACACGGCTGTCCAGCAGAATTTTGGAACGCTTGAGCAGCAGCTGGAAGCGTGCCAGCGGCCCGACAAGTGCGAGCAGGAACCACCCAGGAAGCAGCATCGAGCACGATCAAGAATCCACGGGCGAGACGCGCAGGTCAATAGCACGAGACGGCCACGGCGTAATCACAGGCAGTTGTCCCAAGCTCCCCGTCCCAATTCCGGTGAGTATACCTACGCGAAAAGCTACCGCGAGTCTGTCTACTTCGCTATCACTAATACCTCGAACCTGACTCGCAGACTCTACACACTCGCACGCGCCCAACTCCGACATCATCGACGCCAACTGCCAAAGTGCGCAACCGCCGCCCTCTCCACCGTTGAGTCACGGGTTTATGCAGGCAGCCTGGCCGCAAACGAGACAGGGCGATGGCCTGACAGGGCGCGAATCGCCAGACGCATCCGCGCTGGATTTCATGCATCTAACTCCTCTGCAGCAGATGGATTCGCAGCCCCCAGCTTCGGACTTTGCAGGCCATTCACCGGCTGGGATGGTAGAACCCGTGCTGGACCACGCGGCACAGTCGAGTGCGCCCCAGTTCCAAAACGTGGGGGAGCCTACAGGTATGGACCTTGATTTGGACTGGGCGTATCCGCGGCTTCCGAGTGATTTGCAAAATATGTTGTCTGGGTTTTTACAGCACGACGCTATGTTTTGAGAGGTTGCTCGTAGGTGTCGCAGGCAGGATCGGTTGCATTTAATGCGAGTGATATAGTTGCCACTATATATATATATGGAGTCCATTATTGCTGTAAAATGGATCTCATAACCGCCAACAGCTTCATCTCGCATGCCCCAGAGTCACGAAGAACCTCAGCAGCCCGCCATGCAACAAACCGATCCGGCCGGGCTAGGACGGCGCCGGTTTCCCCCACCCCCCTAATTCTGGCCCAGTCGAAGTACGCATCCTCCCAGTCTTGTCGGAATCCAATAGCGTACACCCGCAGACGCACGCCGAGCGCGCGGGCTACATTATCTGCCGCGGTCTTCCAGGGATCACCGCCGATGCCGGTCAGAAGAGTGAAAGCGCCATGGCCGGCAAGATCGATTGTAGATACGGGAGTGTCCGGGATAGCTTTATTCAGCCAGACGTGCGGCAGCCGGAAACCGGGATAAGTGCTGGGTTCGTAGTAGAGGACGGTATCTTCTGTAGCGCGATCGGGCTGCGGTTGTTCATCGTCAGTATAGATTCCAGGGCCGGTGTATTGCTGCCCCATCTCGACGCCCAAACCGTGGAACTCGTGACACGTGTGCGAAATGGCATTCTGGAGGCCGTGGCGACGTTTCTGCCCTTCCGGGTTGGGCGCGCTCAATTCGAGCAAGGCCTCTTTCCGGGCATCTACATCTTTGTGCAGCATTCCGAGCGATTCCCAGACCTGAAAGTGGTCGCGGAAGGCCTGATTGGCTCGAGAGACGATCGAATTTCCTACTGGCTGCCTTTCGCACGAATACGTCGATAGGAGGGAGGGCGATGCGATGCCCTGGTGGACATATGCGACTTTCCAAGCAAGATTGAACGCGTCTTGAATGCACGTATTGGATCCCAGACCGTTCAATGGTGGGTGGCGGTGGACAGCGTCCCCGAGACAGAACCTAGGCGCGTATCCGGCATCAGCAGCTGTCTTTAGACAAGTCTGGGGATATCCGGGACTTACACGTTGCCCTGGGAGTATTGCTCTGCCACAATCTCATTGATAAACCATTTGGAGACGTCCAGAATCTCGGCGCGTGTCTTGTCGCCAATGAAATCTCGGACTCTCTGCAAGTAGGCCTCTGTTGGAGGATTGGAACGAGTATCGAACTCGGGAGTTGGAAACAAGATGAACATCCACTCATTCCACGGTTTAACCATCCGTACAATCCCCATCCACCCGAATTCAGGGTGTTCACGATCCGGCTGCATTACCCAGTGAAGATTTCCCTTTCTATGCTCGACTAAGTGCGATAGATCGGCTTTGACAAGCACATTGATCGCTAGGCCCTGTCCTGGCCTAGTAGCAAGAGGAAGATCAAGCTGCCTAACGACTTGGCTGCGACCTCCGTCGGCACCAAAGAGATACCTCGTGCAGATCCGGTACTCCTGCTTAGAGAGATCATCGCGGACTGTCGCAATAACAAGGCCGTCTCCGTCCTCTTCAAAGGACAGCAGCGTTGTGTTGAAACGGGTGGTGAAGCCATTCCGGGTAGCGTGACGAACTAGGACGGGCTCCAGCAGCGTTTGAGGAAGGTCAACTGGCGCACTCGGGCTAGCCATCTCATAGTCGCCCTATATTTGAGTAAGTTGACTGCCGCCCTAGCTTTTTGGAAACATGGCCACCACAGACCTTCCGCCGGGGATCGTTACCCCAAGAGTATATACGGGCATATTCCTCGCCGGCCATGCTATGGCACCACCTGGTGTGGACCATGTGCTGTTCGCCGCTGGACGCTATACGGTTCAGCTCCGTATCGACACCGATGTCACGGAGGCAGTCTAAATCATCCCAGTTAACTCTATCCCATCCCGCTGGCTGCCGCATTTCGGCCAACGAACCTAATGCTGCCATGTTGGTGATATGCGCCCGCGGCGTACTGGCAGTGCCCGCGGCAGAGCTGATCATGATCCCCTTGAGACCTGCAATGGTCAATATATGGATGAATCCGGCTTGAACGCTCTTCACTCACCATAAGACGTAAGAAAGCACGCCAGGCTTGCGCCTGCGGGTCCAGCACCAACGACCAGGAACTCGGTTTCAACTGCATCAGCTTTGTTTCCATGTCTGCCGTTGCAAGCGGTGCCATTTTGCACGGGCTGTGGAGAGAGCCGACCGCAAGGTAAAGGAGCCATCTTACTCGGTTGTCGCGAACTGAGCGAAGCGACACCGCAGCCAGGTTATATCACAGCGGAAGAGGCCGTCGCGGCAGGGGAGGGGATTTTATTCCGACTCCTGCGGCTTCGAGCCCGCTAACACTGGTCTCCATTCGAGACCGCATCCAAGGCCTCCGCCCGCTGATCGACCACGTAAAAGACGTGAACATGGCTGGGTTTGCAGCAGACCGTCCGCCGCGTCGCCGAAGATGCTCCATCGAGTTCGTCCGAAGACCGTCCGACCGAAGATGCCGGCTGCATTCCTTTGGCCAGACATCCATAAAAGCTTCCAATGATGGCAATAGATCGAAACGCTCGGTATTCCTCGCTCAGTGACTCGACCTCGACAACGAGCACCCAACACTTGCATCGAATCTTTGACAACATGGACGGGCGGCGCATCAAACTGGTCCGACTGGCCCACGTGTACTACACGCACGCAGACATCGACAAGGCCGTGCAGTTTCTTTACGACTTCGGCTTCCAGAAAATCAAGCAGGTCGGGAAAGATCTCTACTTCCGCGGAACCAGCCCCGAGCCGTTCGTGTACTGCGCTCGAGAGGGCGAAGCGTGCGAGTTTGGCGGCGCGGCTTTTGTCGTCGAGTCCATGGAAGACTTGAAATACGCCTCGCAGACCTTGCCCGGCGCTAGTCAGGTGTATAACCTGGACGATGCGCCCGGCGGTGGCTTCGGCGTGACCTTTAAAGACCCTGTCGACGCATTTCCCTTCCACCTAGTCTATGGCCAGGCTCCCGCGCCCGATATCGCGGGCCTTCCGCAGCTCCAGTACAATCTTGTACGTCTATCAGATTCCCCAGAGCGATTTCCCAGCTGACCCGGTGAAGCCCGTCGACAAACATAGGCGTGAAAACCACGCGCAACGGTTCAAGAAGGGTCAGTTCTCCGGACGCTCAACACCAGACAAGCTCTTGTGCCCAGGTCAATCCTAACTGCAGAAGAACAGCCCCGGCGCCCGTGCACAAGCTTGGCCATTTTGGAATGTGCGTGACCGACTTCGCCAGGGCGTACGAGTTCTACACGACAAGATTCAACTTTGCTCCTAGCGACGTAAGTACCATAGAGAGTTCACGCAGGCAGCTATACTCACCCATAATAGCTCATCCACGAGGAGAGCGGCAGGGACATCACAACGTTCATGCACCTAGACCGCGGACAGACCCCGGTCGACCACCACTGCTTCTTTATTTTCGAGGGCCCTGTCTCGCACGTTCACCACTCATCCTTCGAGACGCATGACTTTGACACGCAGCTTCTGGGACACCACTGGCTGCGCCAAAAAGGGTATAAGAACTGCTGGGGCGTCGGCCGGCATATCCTAGGCAGCCAGATCTTCGACTATTGGTGCGTATCATAACCTAGTCTCAGGTCGAGTATATCAGCTAAGCCGCTATTCCCAGGTTTGACCCGTCCGAATTCATCGTCGAGCACTATGCGGACGGCGACTTGGTAAATGATTCGTACCAGGCGAACCGGTCGCTTGCTTCGCCGGATGGCCTACACATATGGGGTATGTCATTCCCGTTCGTCGAGTCTTGTTCGAGCTCATGCTTACCGATCGCATCGGCAGGCCCTGACTTGCCTGAAGGGTTCCTGGCGTAGGTCAACAGTTCGACGGAAAGGAATATTTAGCTTCAGTCGCATGCGATCTTTTCAATATCTGTAGAGTTAGCAGCTATAGAGATCTATGGAGCTTTGCTTGACCAGGGAAACTCCTAGCATAACCATTATAGCTGCCAGTTGAGACGCAAGAATTTCGTGTCCACCATGAGTAGAGCGAGTTAATACTTCGAGAGTACGCATGGAGTAGCCGCGTATTCATTCACGGGCCGTAGCCCGCGCGGTCAGCCTGAAGGGGAAGGCAACATCGATAGCGAGGAATCTGCAGAACGGAGATGATGTCTGATTCTGAAGCTATCTATGGAACAGGAAGGCAGAAGAACACTGTTAAGCGGGGTGGAACTGCCTGGTGGTCGGGCTCGCTATCTAGCAAGTCAGAGGTGGAGGAGAAGGCAATGTGAGGCTGCAGAGAGC
>RAQS01000392.1:0-16629 GCA_003698115.1 Aspergillus sp. HF37 | reverse complement strand
AGGCAACCGCTGTGTCCCCCACAGGAACGGAGTCGTGAGCAACATCCGCGGCATCATTATCGGCAGAGGCAACCGCCGTGTCGTCCACAGGAACTGAGTCGTAAGAAGCATCCGCGGCATCGTCATCGGTAGAGGCGGTGGATTCGTCTTCCAACCAAATGGAACCGTAAGCAGCACCCGCGGTATCGTCATCAGCAGAGGCCACCGCTGTGTTTACCGCAGAAACGGAATCGTAAGCAACATCCGCAGTATTATCATCGGCAGAGGCCACCATGCCGTCCCCCCAAACGGAGTAAACATCCGAGGCATCATCATCGTCGTCGGGCACGCAAAAGCTGTTTGGACGTTGAGGCAATGCGGGCTTGGATGATGTCTCCTCCTCACTATTGGCTGCATTAGCACGAGTCCACCGGGGCGAAGAAGAAAAGAGCACCTACCGAGGGTCAAACCACTGACATTCGCAGCGAGCTCTGAGGGGGGCAAATGTCACTGTGGGAAAGTTAGTAACTGCAACGATGTCCATCACCAGCGAGAGATAATTGGGACTATGACAGAGGACTTACCTGAACCATTCATGACCTCGGCTCCAAAAGTCAACACATCGTCCGTGCTAATAGCCACATCACGGCCGGGCGGGATCTTTTTATCATTCACCCAAGTGCCATGCATCGATCCATTGTCACGCACGTAGACAACCTAGAGAGATAGTCAGTAAAATATCCGAGGAGCTAACTCAACCAGACGACAGAACCGGGCACGAAGGACGAACCTTGCTTCCCAAAGACACCGACAGACTCGCATGATCACGAGACATGACCCGAGACTCGAACCACGCATTGTGATGAGCAGGAGTCAAGTTCTTGTTCTCGCGTTTCGAAGCCCGACCGACGTTGATAGTGTCGAGACCAGAGGCGAAGGTCAAGCTGCGAAAGGGAAGAATATCAGGGAGGAAGAGCGGGTGAAGGGTGACAACCGCTGCATTAAGGTCAGAACAGCACAGCCATGGAATGACGGGGTCGTAGATATCGTACCCTGCCTACCAGGCATGGTGGTTAAACGATGTCGAAGCAGGTAAAAGACCGATCGGCGTCCTCCTCGAAGCTGTAGCAGACTGGGAAATGTAAGCCAACGGAAAATGTACTCGAAGGGGTCCAGGCAGGGACACACCTCTGAAAGTCTCCGAGCCTGCAACGGCTTGTTTTTGACGAGGCCTTCCTTGGGCGGGCGGACTGAGCTCGTTGACGCAGTTGAGCTTTGGTGAAGAGAACGGGTGATGAGTCGAGGGAGCTGGAAAAGAAAGGATGATGGGATCAGGCTGAGGTCAACGAGAGGTCCCACGGACAGAGAGAAACTCCGTTACAGAGGCCAACCACCGGGTCTGAGAGTAGCAAACGTGGATAAGTACCCCAGTAGGTACCGGTAGCTCCCTCTAGTCGGAGTAGATCACCAGAGCTCGAGCACAAAGGGAATCGAATACAGCCTGGCAATACCGATCGAGCTTGTGAATACCGGGTAGGGACACGAAGATAAAGAGAGATGAGAAGCCTGGACTGGCAGGGAAAAAGCGACAAAGATGAAGCCGGAGGGGGAGAGAGAGATGTAGAGGTATTCGGGTGATGCAATGGGCGATAAGAGCGGGGTCTTGGTCCCGTGCCCTACTGTCAGGTGACATCACTGACTCGACTCGCGGTTGCCTTTACTCGTCATTCTCTCAAGCATCCTCTTCTAGCTACGTAGCTACATTCACTCCATGGTACATGCCCCAATCGGAGTTCCCAACATTCCCAGCACAAAACCCGGATCGAAAGGCAGGAAGGAGCAACGCAGAAACGGAACTAGATCAACCGCAGAGACAGGCCATTCCAGTACAAGAAAGCATATAAGGTGAAAACCACAGACTGGGTCAATAGAATACAAGCGCCGAAATATGCCCGGGGCATATCAGCAGCGATCGGGACATTAGGGCGACTAGATCGATATGCACCATTCCGTATATTTTGGCCAAGAAGACTGGAAAGAACAGATAAATGAGACATGGAGAGAAAAGAAATTAGGACATCAACAGCTTCATGGGAAATGGCGCAGACTGGTCCTCTACAGGCCGGGAGGGCCGCCCAATCCGGCACCCATGGCCTGCAGTCGCGCAGCAAGCTGGGGGTACTTCTCTTGAACCTCCAGCTGGGTCCGCGTGGCCTCGGCGTACGAGATGGCGTTGACGATCTCGGCCTCTGTCCGGGCAAGCTCGGCGGCTCTCTCGAAATACTTCAGCGCCTGCGAAACCTTGCCCTGTTGCAGGAGGAGCTGGGCGATAGTTCCCACGGCAATGTCGCATTCGGGATCGACTACACCTGGTTAGTATGCAACAACAGGAGTTGCAACTGGAAACGCAGACTTACTGATGAGGGCCTTCTGGCAGAGATTCTCGGCTTCCTGGAAGTCATGCTTCCACTGGAAGACAGCGAGTGCCTTGTTGATGAGAGGGAGGACGTTGATTCCCATGGGCTTGCTCTGTTTCTCCATGTCCACGGCCTTGTCGAACTTCTCGACGGCCTCTGAGAAGTTCTGCTGGTCGAGGAGGAGCTCTCCGAAGTAGTTGTAGACATCCGGCACGTCCTCAAAGTTCTTCACCGATCGCTTGAAAGTGGCCATGGCGGATGCAACGGAGCCCATCTTGTACTGCGTCACGCCAAGTTGGATGTGGGAGAAAATGAAGCTGCGGTCCAGTTCGATCGACTTCTGATAGTCCTTGGCGGCGTCCGCAAACTCCCCAAGGATGAAGTGAAGCTGAGCGCGATGGTAGTAGATGTCGGGGTCCTCCTTGTTGTGAGTGATAGCGAGCTCAAAATCGTCCGCTGCAGCATCCTTGTTCCCTGTACTGTGTTAGAGACCAATATCACGACAGACGAAGGGCATGCAAAACTAACCTAGCTCCAGGTGCAAGCTGGCACGCTTGATGTAGCTCTGCACCAACGAGGGTTGCAATTCCACGCTCTTGTTGAGGTCAGCCAGTGCGGCCTGGGCATTGCCCTCAAGATAAGTGAAGGTCGCCCTCAGATTGAGAGCAAGGGCCTCGTGGTCACCCAATTCACCGAGCTCCAGGGATTTCTCGAAAGCCGCAGCGGCCTCCTCGTAGCCGTCACCGGTCTTCTTGCCCATAGCTAGCAAGCCTTTACGCAGCTGGCCCTTTCCAGTATCTTCGCTCAGGTCGGCGGACTCCTCCAGGCCCTCGGGGAGAGACTTGGGGCGGAAGCTCTGGAGGTAGTTGGAAACGAAGGTTGGGCTGGGGAGCTTCTTGCCCTTCGACTCCAGGATAGTCTTGGCCTTCTTCTCGGCAACCTTCTTCAAAAGCCTTTCGAGGGCAACACGGCTCGTTTCGTTGGAGAACCCATCGAGGATGCAGCTGGCAGTGAAATCAAGGAGCGCTTCACCGAACTTCTCCAGGTGTTCGTACGCAATAGCCCTCCGGTTTAGGGCCTTGACGTATTCGTTGTCCATTGCGATTGCCGCGGTCGTATCCTCAACGACCTTCTCATAGTTCGACAGCAAGTTGTAGCAGGCGGCGCGATTGGAGTAGAAGATCGGATCGGGCTTGCAAATGATGGCTTTTCCGTACAGCTCGATTGCCCTATTGTAGTCCTTTGAACCGAATGCCTTGTTACCAGCCGCCTTGAGCTTTCCGGCGTAATCCTTCCTGGTCTGCAATCCTCAGTCAGCCTTGACATCTAGACGCTCAACTCGCTGCGGAACCCACGTCTTCCGACAACTCCCCGACCGTCGCCTCGTCCACCTCAGGAAGTTCCTCCGGTTCCTCGGCCTTCTTTGCTGGTTTCTCTGGGGCGGCATCAGCTTGACACTGGGATGCGATTAGAGATACACATGGATCAGACATACCGTCTTCTGCCGAGGGGGTCTTGGCCTTCTTCTCCTCATCCGCCTTCTTCTTCTCCTTGCGCTTCTGGTTCTTGCTCTTCTTCTTGTCTGCCAGCGACGCTGCGTGATCGGTTCGTCCGGAATCGGAGAGGTAGTAGACAACACCCGCGCTCGTCACAACCACCGCAACGCCGGCTATCGTATAAACAAGGGCCTTATTCTCCGAAACCCATTTCGAGACCCGGTCCCAGACGGATGACGAAGAAGAAGAAGGGAGGGCAGCCGTGTCAACAACCACGTTCTTCGGCGGCTGGGGTAATTGCGATTCGCCCGACATGGTGGCCGGATGGAGTGATCTGAGGTATGCTTTCTATGGCGCAGCCGGAAACAATCGAAAAAAGGGGGGTCACGGAATATATGAAATAATGTACAATGCGACCAACAGATATGGAAGAAACAAGGAAGGAGAAGCCTGGGAGAGAGCAAACGCTATGGGCGTGGGCGAGGTTGGCTGCTTGGGAGGGAGAAGACAGAGGGAAGCGGAAGGGACTTGAAAAAGTTATGCACTCGAGGAACTCCGACCTCCCCCAGCCAACCAATCGTGGAGCTTGCATTCCTCCACCGCATCCATCCCCGAACAACACTCGACACTCTCCAGTCGACTTCATGCTGGCACTCGCTGCTGGCTACTCAATTCCCTGCGTCAATCCGTCTCTTGATCGCGGCTCGCCGTTTTGCAACGCTTACTTCGGACTCGCACGGCCAAAGAACTAACACCCAGTCACAATGTCCTCGACCTCGACCCCGTCTCAGTCCTTCCAGATCATCTCCTCTCTCCGCTACGACCCTACGCTTCCTGCAGTGGCTACCCCGAAGGCCCCAGGTAACGGCTCCGGTCCATTCAGCACGCCCTACTACCTCTTGCCGTATCACCGGGATCGGCTCATAAACGCCGCGAGTCGTTTCCGATGGGAGAAGGCACTGCAGTTCCTGGCCCAGGACTTGAGCCACTTGGTGCAGGTTTTCGATACCTTCATTCCCGATCGCACAAAACCATGGCGTCTGCGCATAGTGGTCGATTGCAACGGGACGTGCAATGTGGAAGCCAATCCCACGTCACAGATCGAGCCGCTTAATTTTCTCCCTTTCCAGACACCTCCGCAGTCGAGTATATGGCGTGTCTACGTCGATTCGCAGCGCTTAGTACCCTCTGCGTTCACTACCCACAAGACTACTGCTCGGGAGGACTACAATGCGGCCCGCGGGCGGGCGGGGATTCTTTCTCCTCAAGCGCTGGAGGAAGTGCTCGTGGTCAATCCAGACGGCCAGATCATGGAAGGGAGCATTACGACTCCGTATTTCAGACGACGGCACCCTTCTAATCAGGGATCTGACGGAGATCCTGAGTGGATAACACCGCCGCTGTCAAGTGGCGGTAATGCGGGCACAACCAGACGATACGCTTTGGACCAAGGATGCTGCGCTGAGCAGGTGATCTCGGCTGCCGAACTGGTCGACGGCGAGGAGTGCTGGCTAAGTAATGGGGTCCGGGGGTTCATGCGCGGTGTAGTTGTGCTGCAGCAGTAGTAGGAAGCCAACCATGGGGCATAGAAAGAGCATTGCCGATAATATACTCCGGCCGGGAAATGTGATTGGCCGGGTTCACGTGACCAGGTCAGCCCCGCAAAACGAAACGGGACTAGCGTCATATGGTTCCGGAAGCTGCAGAAAAGAGGTCAGGAAAAGGTCATCCCATCCAGCATCCCGACCTCTCCCAATCCGCCACCTTGATCCCACTTCTGAGTATCCTGTGTATATTCTCTCATGCATCGATAATTATGAAGTTCTTCGAGAATGCCTTCACCTACGACTACTCCTTCCCTGCCGTCTCCCTCGCCTACTTCCTCCGCTACCCGAACCCCTACTCCCGACACGTCCTAACGACCGATGTTATCGATCGCTTTATCGACCCCGGGACGAAGCGTCTCCATACGACCCGACTGCATTTGAAGAAGTCGAAAGTGCCCTCGGGCATCCTCAAGTTGCTACCCAAGGGCATGGGCGGTTCCGACAACTCCGGCCAGACCTATATTCTCGAGACAACAGTGGTCGACCCCAGGGAGGGATGGATGGAGAGCGAGTCGCGGAATATGGAGTGGACGGGTATCCTCAGCGTGGTCGAGAAGCAAGTTTACCAGCGACAATGTGCCGAGGGGGCCCACCAAGCCCTCGACGCCCTGGCAGTGGACGAGAAGAAGAGCGAGCAAACCACCGTCAAAACGACCGTCACATTCCACTCGCGGTTTGGCCAGGGGAAATTGCTGGGGAGAAAGAAGGCCGAGCCGGTTGCCGACCAGTCCGTTGCGCCTGAGGAGGAGGCCCCAAAGAGAGGGCTCTTCGCTTCCCTGTCGACTGCCGGGGCTCAGCGGACCATCGAGCTCGTTGGGGTGAGCAGAACGCGGGATGCGATCCTCAAGAGCAAGAAGGGCATGAACGTTGTCTTGGAACGACTGCGCAGCGGCGGAATCGTCGGCGTTCTTGAGGGCATGCGGCAGGATCGCGAGGCGGCGTTCGGCACTGAGGGTCCCTGGAAACGGGCTTGGCTACATGGGAACAGCTGGAAGGATCATGCATATTTGGAAGAGGACGATGGTCGCCGTTGACCCTTGATCTTGGAGGATGGCATTTGGCGTGCATCTACCTGGAGCATTCAAGCATGGAGTTCGGGCGTTTTGGGGTTTCTTCACGATGGACACACTCTCACCACTCTGGCTTTATTGACGAGAATTGCCGCTGTCATACGAGCATATCTTTGGGACGATGCCTCTGCATAGAGGTCACGAAACGGTATCCGACTGCTGTACGCTATGGGAAGTTGCGTGTGGTGGCGCGACGAGTTTCATTTCACTCCCTGTACTATATTCCACCATGTCTTGACGTTCTCTATTCATATTAGTACTGTTTGTCTTTTTATCTTGATTGCTGCAAATTGAGATGTCGAATTGGCAGATTGCTTATGGTGTATACGTAGTGGATGGCTGTTCCCCGGGCCGGTTTGGGAGATGTCGATGGCAAGGCGAAATCCACGGCGACATCCACCGCGAAATCCGTAGTTTCTGCAGTGGTATCGAGGTGACGACAAGCATCCTTCTACATGAAAATATTGCCATCAAGAACAATCTACCTGCAGGAGCTTCATACGTACTTTTCGGCTTCTATTGTTTGCTCGGGTGCGTCGTCGCAAGGGTGTGATTATATTTATCACTCTCAAGGAAGCCTGCAGAAGGCGGCTGAAACTCATCTTGCAAATCACCAAGAACCATACACACGCCTGCGCCAAGGCTTTCCATGAGCTACAATACATCTACCCCCATCCAGCGTCCTATAATGAGCCCCGACAAGCATCCCACACAGCCAGTACCCGGGGCGACCCCGGTCCCTGGGCCAACAGACGACCTGGAAACAACGGCCCGAAAGCTGGAGGTACTCGCGGACGTGGTGAACGAAGGCAACAGCCTCGCGCTTTTCACCGGGCTGGAACTGTCGTCGCCCAGACCCAAAGACGCGGAGAGCATCGCCAAATCGCAAATGACGCCGATGGAACTAGAAAGCTACACGGCCTGGAAATCCAGAACGGGCCCCATGCCCCCCTTCGACTGGGAACACAACAAATCGCCGCTCCCCACGGCCGCCGCGCAGAGTCTGAAGAAATTCTCCCGCCGCGCTGCCGCCATGGATGACGTCTGGGCACACGACGGCGCGACCCCCAACCATGCCGCGTGGCTTACCTTTAACATGACTGCTTTCCTGCCGCTGGTCAAGGCCGTTAGTCGGGTGCAGGCTGCGCAGAAACAGTACAACCAGAACGATCCCCTTGCGCGGCTGGGACCGATGGAGGCTGCGGAGATCGAGACAGCTCGCTCTGCGGTGTACGTTGCGGAGAGGAACAAGGAGCGGGAACTGCAGAAGATCCGACAGCTCACCCGGTCGATCAGTCGGTCGGCTGATGCGCTCAATTCGAGGATCGCACGTGTCGAGAAATCAGAGGAGCCAGAAGAACCTCGGGCGCCGGTTCTGGAAAACGGTGCCGGTGGTGAGTGAAGGCTGAGAGGCTCGATTGGATATGGGGGTTGGTTTCTTTCTGGTCGACAAATCAGAACGAAGACCTTGGTCACTTGGCCAGCAGTAGCGTGCCCAGCCCAGGATGTAATGGCCTCATTATTGGTACGGAGGACTTCCACGGAGAGGTCGGATATTAAATTAATGAATTGGAACTGGGCTTTCCAAGCCACAGTGCAGAAGGCCCATATTTTACTAGAGCAAAATAGAGTGGAACAATACTAAAAGTTAGATCAATAGGTGACTTGGATAGCATAGCCTGTGTGACCTGTATTCGCTTCGAATTGTGGTACGGATAGCAGTGACTGTCTTTCCTAGCGGTGCCTGGCCCGTGGTTGAGGTGACACAGGCTGTCTAGTACGGTACTGTATGATACGGATACTGGTACCGTACTGCTTGTAGGGGAGCCTAGTGGCACCGGTGTAATCAAGACAACAGCATTCCTGACCGTACAATGATGGAGGTGGCGCCAATTCCGCATTCTGACTGGCCGATGCCCGGGATCAACGGAGCGGATTGCCCTTTCCGGCCTCCCCGAGCAATGCCCGCCAAAGTCAGCGGTCACGGGACCCGGCCGTCTGCCCTTCTTTCTCCCCGGCCTCTTCTGCTGCGTCCATCTCATTTTGTCGGACCATCCCGACACCTCCTCCCATTTCTTCCTGTCATTTTCCTGTTCTTCTGTTCCCAGCTCGATTCCTTCCTGCGTTCGTGTCGCCCAGCCCCAAGTGAAACGCCCTCGTCTTTCGTCCGTGTTCGGTACGGTTTCATTCGCCTGTCTGTCCTCCCAGCCGTCCCGGCGGTCTGAGCCTTGCTCCTGTGCATAGGCGCTGCGGGGACTGCACTTCCGTATTTTCCGTGTCCTGGGACTATTGGTGGCTTTGTTATTATGCTCTAGCGAATTCCGACTTCGTCTCGCTGGCCTCTCAGTCTCCCTCCCGCTGGCCATCCTCTCTCGACCGCCTCCTTTCGCCAGAAAGAAATGCTAGTACCTTACCTGGCCTCTGATTCCCTGTCATTGTCGCGCCGTTGACGCGGCTGTTCTCGTTTCGTGAATATGAAAGTCCGCGCACCCTCCGTAACGGGTACGGCGATGGGGCCCCTTTCGATCCGCCTCTGGACGCTCTTCGTCTTGGTGCTGATTTTACAGCCGGCGGTCGCTCAGTTCTGTACTTTTTGGGACAGTAGCTGTGTCGACCCTTTGGCGCAGACGGCAGTGCCTATCAGCTTCCGGCCTCTGATCTTGCAAGATATCTCCCTTTACTTTGCCTACGACTCCAGTGCGGACGGGGAAGACGGACAGCCGATGACCAAGTCCAGCGTTTGGCTCACCTGGAACAATCCTCGCGCCGACAAGTCCGTCATCACCGCAAACCGCACGTCGGAGATTGCTATGCGAGTCGGGAATCTTACCGGGACACCAGGCGGATCCAATAATGGATGTGATAACGTTTGGGGCACGGCGTGTTCGAATACCATCAAGGATACCTTGAAGGAAAACATGTACAACCTGTCCATTCAAGGCAGCTACTATCCCCAACCCTTGGAAACCGTGTTGAGCGAGTTGAAAGTCGACCAGCCGTCGCTCGCCAGCTGCCCTCAACAATTTTTCGATGTCAGCGAAATTCCCGTCCAAGGTGCGAGAGACTCTTCCTGCTTTTGTGTTTCGATGTTACTAACATTATTGGCTATAGTCTTTGCTCAAGAAATAATGCCCGAACAAAAACCAATCCTCCGCAGTCGTGGATCGATGGACGACCCGTTCAGTGTCTGGTATTTGGACAAAATGACTGCCTATGGCATGGCCGACCAGGTGGCAGTGGCCATCCTCAGTCGGGGCCCAACATACAACAGTCAGCCGCCCAGCAGCCCGGATGATATTCAGATCGAACTTGCTTGCGTGCAAGCTCCTGGGGGATCTGCGACCGGCGATTAATCGGTGATTGATTGGGAACCTCGAGTGTTCATACAACGATTGACAGTTCGAAAACGGCCATGCCTGCCGCCGACCCGGCATCGCGCCGTTACTCCTGACGACTTCCCTCTAAGCCTAGTTTACGCTGCCGCCGGATGTCCCGCATGGTTTTGCTAAAGGGCAATTGACCTACCATCGGCGAGCGTTGAGCTACACCACCCTTGTCCGAACTGGACATTAAGTGTGGTTGGTGTTTACTATGGCGTGGCTCAGCATTCCGCCTGTGGCACAGATGCCACAGATTCACCGCCCGGCTGTACAACATACCAAGTGGAAATCTTGTTGCCTCTCTTTTACCGCAGCATTCTTACACGCCTGGCGCGGGACAGGACTAAATGTTGGCCATGCCAGCTCATCGTCGGTGCGTCGACATCCGATAGAGGCCGGGTCAGAGGTTGAAAGTTCAGGTTGCACTTAGCGGGCTTTGATGGATGTGCTGCATCGACCGAACCGGCAATCCGTGGCACTACTGTCATCCCAATGACTTTCAGTGGCTGTGTCACCACCTTTCCGTTTTATATCTTACGAGTTGTATTGCTTCAAAGCCCGCCAATCTTGATCGGTTCCTAGTACAGGACGCAAAGTCATCAAGAATATCTCTCCCCTGGCAGGATCTCGCCGTCGAATCTGTCGAATTTCGGTTGTTTCTGTGCCGGCTTCATCGCTTGATAAACGGCCGCTGGAAACTCGGTTTACCCTTGTCGCTTTTTGATGTCGGACACCAACGGGCACCGTCTCCGTCATCCGAGGTCGTTACGCTGCAGGGTTTTCTTACCGCCAGACAATTCAGCAACCAGCTGTCGGCGCTACGAATGTGGCCATCATTCTTCCACGTCGCCGGACCTTCCGTGGCTGCAGTGTGGTGATAATATGACGGCACCGGCGGATTCCAACACCGAAGGATGAGCTTGCGCGGTTAAAGTTTGGCATCGCGGAGCGTACATTTGCGCTCGCCTAGCCAGGGACTTTTTCGACGTGGGTTATGGTATGAATAGACGGTGTACTTAGCCTAGGCTAGGGAATGACAGTTACAATCAAAGATATGCCAGTGGAATCAGAGTGACATCAACCTTGTGAACCTTTCCCAACACTAAGAAAAGAGCCCGTTCAGCTCAGGCCCCGGTTCCGGAGTACTGAAGTCATTCTGTCCGCAATTGGCTGGCCGGTCTATACTGGTGGAAGGTTCTCCAAATTGGTATCTAAGCGTCTTCCTGGGACGTCTTCCATGTAGCTTCGGCATTCCGGAGTCTCAATTTATTTTCTTGTGGTATGGTCGGTCTTATGGGCGTCCACTGACTATATTATATATAAACTGGTCGGACTCTAGGCAACAACATATCTGGCGCCTTTGATACAACCTGAGGTCCGCTGGCTAGGTCCGACCTCAGTTCTGGTATTCGACTATGCCCATCTCGCTGGTCAGCCTGCACGCAATCTGCAGGAGCGAAGTCACGATGATCGGGCTGGAGAACTTCGGGCTGGCCCGCAACGGAGTCACCGTCGGGCCTCTCGCTCCCCGACTCGCCGATCCTCCGATGATGACTCGACTGTCTATATAATAATACATATAATCCTGTCTGCTCACCTCTCGTGCCCTTCATAGTATTTCATTCCCACAATGTCAGGCCACACAGATGTCCTCATCGTCGGCGCGGGCCCAACAGGTCTCGTGCTCGCCCTCTGGCTAACAGCCCAAAATGTCAACGTTCGCATCATCGACAAGGCTGAGTTCTCCGTGACCACCTCGCGCGCCATCGTCGTCCAGTCCCGCATCCTCGAGCTCTACCAGCAGCTCAACCTGACCGACGCGGTGCTGCAAAGCGGGCACGCCATCCCCGCGTCGAATATCTGGGCCGCCGGTCACCACAAGGCGCGCATCCCGCTGCAAGATATCGGGAAGGGTCTCACCCCGTACCCGTTTGTGTTCGCGTACCCGCAGGATCGCCATGAATGGCTGTTGGAGGAGAGGCTCCGGGATGTCGGAGTCGGGGTCGAGAGGCGGGTGGAGTTGGCTGGGTTTACGCAGAACGAGGCTGGGGTGTCTGCGACGCTGCGACGAGACGGTCGAGAGGAGACGTGTGAGGCAGCGTACATCATCGGCTGTGACGGGGGCCGGTCGGTGGTTCGGCATTTGATGGACGTCGGGTTCCAAGGGGGCACTTATCCCCAGGTCTTCTTCGTCGCGGACATCGAGGGCTCCGGACACGTCTTCAACGGCGAGGTCCACATCAACCTGACCGATGAGGACTTTATAATGCTCATCGGTCTGGACGGCCACAGACACGCCCGTCTCGTCGGCGTCGTCAGCGGCGACGCGGCCGAGAACGCTGACTCCTTGACCTTCGACGATGTCGCGCCCCGCGCGGCCGACGCGCTGAAGGTCAACATCGACGCCGCAAACTGGTTCTCGACATACCGCGTTCACCACCGCGTCGCTGACGCCTTCCGCAAGGGCCGCGCCTTTCTCGTAGGCGATGCGGGCCACGTCCACTCGCCCGCCGGCGGGCAGGGCATGAACACGGGCATCGGCGACGCGATCAATCTCGCCTGGAAGCTTGCCGCCTCGCTCCGCGGACAAGCGGATGACTCCCTGCTAGACAGCTATGAGATTGAGCGGCGGGCGTTCGCGCTGAAGCTTGTTGGGTCCACGGACCGCATCTTTACAATGGCTACCGCGGAGGGCGTCTTCGCCAACACTATGCGCAGATATGTCCTCCCGTTCTTTGCGCCCTGGGCCATCCGCATCCCGTACATGCCTGCGTATTACTTCAAGGGGATGTCCCAGATCGCACTCGAGTATCGCTCCTCCCCGCTGGCCGATGGGGCGGCGGGGTCGGTATCTGGCGGCGATCGCTTACCGTGGGTGGTTATCAATGGGGCTGACAATTTCGCGTCGCTGGTAATGGCGTGGCAGGTGCATGTCTACGGTACTGCGAGCGATGGTCTGGTCCGCTGGTGCGAACAGAAGGGGATCCCGTTGCAGGTGTTCGATTGGGCTCCGGAGTACGGGAATGCAGGGCTGGTCTGTGATGCGGCTTACTTGCTCAGGCCGGATACGTACATCGGAGCCATTGACTCGGCGGGCAGTCCAGATACTTTGGAGCGGTATTTTTCGTCGAGAGGCTTGGTGGTTTCTTGACTGGTGACGACGTATTTCTTGCATTTTTCGGCGCTGAAGAGATTCTCCCATCATCTGGATGGCGTTTGGCTGTCATACTATTCTCCTTTCATGCCGCATCTGGTTCAGGATGCCATGGGTTTGTTGAATACAGGCTGGCAATTCTACTCGGTCCTCGAGGCATTATTATCGGCCATCATTACTGCAGGTGATACCTGTTGTTTAATCGAGCTTCTCTCGTCACTTTCACCATACCTACGCAATCTGCCAGGATGAGTCTGCTGTCACGATGAAGGCAGATGCAGCTGTAACATGGCAACAATCCATTCAACTACTGCAATTCTGCAAGTCATGACATACCGACGAATACATGAATGACAAACAATGAATAGCCAACCGTCGCATCCGCACACAATTATACAACCCGATGTCCAACCCATGATTATCCGATTAGCCCGTCCGAATCCTACACTGTCCAGGCAAAACGCCCATGAAACAACACCATCCCAGGTATTACTAGTATGCTAATCGACTGCATTGCGTCCGTCGATTTGCTTTTGCTTGAATTGCAGGGTCGGGAGGGGCAGTGAGTATCACTCCATCCGAGCCATTCTTGCAGTCGTGAGCATATACGGCATGCTTGATGTGAGAGGTGTACATGCATTCGGAATGACGCGGGAGGATACTGCAATACACCAGCCCATTCGACCCTACACCTGCGTCATCATCGGCGACTTCGCCGGACGCGCCCGTCCACCGCCGCGTCCGCCGGCGCGGGAGGCGCCCCTACTGCGCATGGCCTGGATGAACGACACAATCATGGACGCCGTATAGCAGGCCCAGGCGAACCACAGGAACGCATCGGTGGACTTGGCCTCGCGGCAGGTTTTGGGCGGTTCGGCCGAATCGTTGGTGACCCGGTTGTCTTCGAGGATGCCCTGGCGGGGTTCGTCAGTCAGGACAAATCCCCAGAGCAATCAGGTGAGGGAAGCGCACTTGGCTGTCGCAATCAAACACCTTGATCCTGGACGCCAGCACAATGCCCGACGTCAGAAACCAGATGGCGTTCAGCGTGTCGACCACAACCATCACGATCGGATGGCCGGACAGGTTCGTGTTCACCGAAGCCGGGAATAGGTAGATCAGCGTAAAAATCGAGAAGGCCGACGCGAACATGGCATAGTTCACGGACGGGGGGCTCCCGTCGATATACATGCTGATCATGTTGCCGGAGAGGGCCATGACGATGACAGAAAAGATGAGCTGCACGCATTAGCCTGGCGGTCCTTATACTAGTCTAAGTACTGGAATCCTCAATCCTCACCTCTGCCACCCGCAGGCCGAGACTGGTCATTTCCGCGGCTCCCATGTTGACGGTGGTTTTCAGCTCGCGATGCAACTGGCAAATGGAGTATGTACTATCCCGCAGTGCGCTTCTTGCAGCAACTCAAAGGAGAGATATCGGCGCAGGTCTTCTCCGTCAGAACTGGCCGGCGTCGGGCGGTTTTAAGCCGGAATTCCCGGATGAGGGCAGTGGTGATACTCTTCGACGTCATGCCGGCCAGTCTGGCGCTGCTGCTAGTAGTCCTATAACTTTGGTTGGTTCCGCTTGGCTGGGGGTTGCAGGATGGTGTTATTATGGCTGTTCTTCATGCTTGTCGCGTGCAATCAATCGCTGCTGGACAGGACTATTTGTATTCAAGTATAGCTGGTGTTGTTGTACGTATATTCTTCTACTTACTAGTAGTAGTAGTAGTAGTAGTAGTAGTGGTACGTACTAGTACTACCACCAGCTAACTGACACCACACCATTTGGCATATCCGCTCCATCCGAATGAAGACCCGATTCCGTCACTGGCCTGAGTTTATTGTCGGCAGTGCCGGCCATCTGGGTCATGATTCATCGGATCTACTGAAGTGGATAGTAGCAACTTGTCTTGTCGATTGAGTTAGGGATGAGTCTTAGTGCTGATGAAACTGCAATTAAGCATAACGAAGCTACAGCAGTTACACAGCTCTCTGGAATTATCGGGTTATCTCCGGAATAGGCAGGTTGTGTGGTGGTGGCGAGAGGATACGATGGCGGACTTTGAGTATGTTCCAGTGTGTATATTCCTAGAGACGGCTATTCAACTAGATCTGTTTCATGAACGCTATTCTACGTGTTGCCCATTATTCTATTTATTTCTGGGCTATCCAGTGTTCTTTTGCTGTATACTTCCCCGTTTCCCAAAGGGAAGACTTAGTCATCCGCACCGCCGACCTGGTGAATTCTATAGAGTATTCCCAGCAAAATAATATACAGCTCAGTATTCTCCTTATTCTGTAAATTCTGCCGATTATTGTCGTGGGTAGTAGAGTAGTACGTAGCCTTTACTGGCGGTCTCCGACAGCCCACGCTAAGAATTCTCCCCGTCGCTCCGCAACATCCACAATTCATTTATTCCCTCGCTCCCTCTCTCGACTCGCCTCACCATGGCTATTCAGTGAGACCTGTCTATGCCCTCCGCTGACGCAAACTGACCATGGTCCCAGCTATCTGATCCTCCTGTCCAGGCAGGGCAAAGTGGTTCGTCTCGTCGCCCACCCTGCTGCCGCCCCCCCGGTCTGGAGCTGAGCTCATGGCTAACCACAAACAAACTCTTCAGCGCCTCGCCAAATGGTTCACTACCCTGTCGCCCAAGGAGAAGGCCAAGATCATCAAGGATGTGACCCAACTCGTCCTCGCCCGTCGCACCCGCATGTGCAATTTCCTCGAGTACAAAGGTCCGCTCCCAACTCCTACTCCTCCCTGCCCACTTGCACAGCAATACTGACTTCTTCTACTCGCCCAGACTCCAAGGTCGTCTACCGCCGCTACGCCTCCCTCTTCTTCATCGCCGGCTGCTCCTCCACCGATAACGAGCTGATCACCCTGGAAGTCGTGCACCGCTACGTCGAGCAGATGGACAAGTACTACGGCAACGTCTGCGAGCTGGATATCATCTTCAACTTCCAGAAGGCGTACTTCATCCTGGACGAACTGCTACTCGCGGGCGAGATGCAGGAGAGTAGCAAGAAGAACGTGCTCCGGTGTATAAGTCAGCAGGACAGCTTGGAGGACATGGAGGTGAGTGAGTCAATGACACACTGGTGTCCTCTTTCAGCTCCTCAGACATGTGGCCTCGACATGCTATCTCTACCCAATACGCTAACGCCGTTCTCAGGTGGAAGAAGACGTGGTCACGAAGATCATGTAGCACTGTAGGAAGCGGGCATTCCTCCTTGTTACCTTTGTTTTGTTGCAAGCTTTGTTCCTGGCTAGCCGGGTATCGGCGTTGGACGTATATAGGCGTTTCTGCTGCCAGACCACCGCAATACTACTTTGGTTTTGAGCAAGAGCCCGGCTCTCGTGGACGGAAGGCGTGATATCACTGGCCAGCCCAGGCGGCCCACGTGACTGCCTTGGCAACAGCGGATGCCCTCATCTCGTCTCCATCTCCATCTCCCCTTATCGCCTGTCCTCCCCTCATCATCTGCCTTCACCTCTCTCTCTCTCTCTCTCTCTCTC
>RAQS01000391.1:0-16683 GCA_003698115.1 Aspergillus sp. HF37 | reverse complement strand
CGTCATTCCAATCTAGGCCTACTAGTTCACTTCACCGAATTGGTTCCGCCATTACAGTTGTGCTGAATGCCAACACCTCGGGCATCTACAAAGTTCGACGAAGGCTGAAGAACGGGTGGATCAGGCCTGTAGTCGGACAGCCAATCGGAGGCAGAGGAGAAGGCAAAATGAGGCTGCAGGAAGCTATTGTCAATATAGCTACCCTGCTATCTGTGCTATCTGGCAATCTGAGAGAGAGAAAAGAGTGTATTGAGCGGTATGAAGAGCTAGCTATGCAGATTCAAGGATGAAGTCTGCTACAGTGTAGTGGAGTGCTTCGCTAGAAGTATCTAATAATAGTGATTGGTGCTAAATGCTGACACCTAAGGCACCTACCGGTTCGACAAAGGCCCTCCGATTACACGATCACATAGATATCTGCAGTTGAAGAACGGGTGGATCCTGCCTGCGATCGGACAGCCAATCGGAGGTGGAGGAAAAGGCAATATGTGGCTGTAGAGCACTACTATCGATATAGCTACTCTAATATGGCAATCTGGCAAAGGAGAGAACGAGTGTATGAGCGGTATGAAGAACTATCTCAAGATTTAGGGGCTGAATCTGGCAAAGCTGTGTGGTGGAGTGCTTGATAGGAGCATCTAATAAGAAGAACTAATACTGCATGCTGACGACTCCTTAGGCACAAAGCCTTTCGCATAATAACCGATCTCGTCTTTTGATCGTCCTTAGCTTAGTATAATGTGAATGAAGCTAAGTATAGGTCTTATAGCTTCAAAATAGTAGCAATATTACGATAAAGTGACATAAAAATCACTACTATACGTATTGTTCATTATATCTCCTTGTATATTATTACGGAGAAGGACGTGCCATCTATAGTTTGCCCCTCCCGATCGAGATGACTATTTGCCCCATTGTCGACTACACGAACTTTATTGGTTCATCCATCCGCAGAACTGGAATACAGTTTATATTTCTTCTGTCACTGCTCCCAGCAACGAACCTACACCCTTTCCAATGGCGTAGCAGTCCTTTGCCATGCTTCACCTCGACCCAGAACACACCTCGTGCATTGGTGGACGGACTGTCCTGACATGTCGAAGTTGCGCGGGAAATGCCCTAAGGTAGTCGACCTTCTGACCTGTCTTCGAATAAAGCTAACTATTTGAAGAGGGGATTAGTATGCGGTAGCTACGATAGACGTAGGTTTAACATTATCGTCTACGCCCACTACAACCCGGCCGCGGTAGTAGCTGCCGTAAGAAACGCGACGGCTTCGTCTTACACTACGACACTAGCATCCTCTATATCCTCGACCCTAGCATCGCTAAGCCGCAGCCTATCCACAATATTGTTACCGCGCAATGAGCTACGAACCGCGCGGCCGTAGAAACCCGTTAGCGATCGCGGCGACGGCGGTGGCCGGATTAGTACTAACACGAGTGCGCCGCGGAACCTATAGCTAACGATACCGCATATATTCTACTTTCTTTTCGTGCTAGACGGTAGTCTCGTTACATAGACTATTAGATATAAACGTTTTATATTTAGTCGCGGGACTAGTATATATAAGTGCTATAGCGATAGACCTTACACATACCTTTTGATTTTGGATTCTGCTTTGGGGTTTGGCAATGACATAGACGGGGTAATGGGGATACGGAGTTTGCGTATTATTTTGGTGTTTTGTTTCTTCTAGGAGCGATGACGGTGGTTACGTACTAGAATACATACATACATACATACATATCTTCCCATCCATCAACGACAGCATGGTACAGAGCAACAATGGGAACCAAACCAAACCGCACATCTAATCCCAGCGCCTCCGGCAAATCCACAGCCATAGTCCACAAAACCCGACTCCAGCGTATTCCGAATCCAGAAGGCAGGCTCACCGCATCTTGGTTTGGACCCTTGATTTTGGCATGTTGCACAGATCCGGGTCACAATTGCACGAGGTTTGTGGTCTAGCGGGAGGTCAGAATTTTCCAAATGGGGAAGTGTGCACGGTGGTTGCTGGGTATATGCGAACTATTCGCCTACCCCGGCTATCTCTGTTGTTTACGAGCCTTCCGGACTGGGGAGTAGATACGAGTGACTTACATAGCATACTTTTAGATGCTCTTATGTCTAGTGCACTAGTTAGCCTTGAAAATTATGCTTACTTAGCTGTATATCCTTTATGCACCAGCCTAGCCCTAATCACGTGGGAATACATCATAACCAGATTCCTTAAGCAACTAGCTCCAACTCCGTCGCCGATGGCAACCCAACCCCTGCATCCAGCTTCCCTTGAGCCACTCGATGATGTCTTTACGCCGACCATGGCCAGTCGCCGACCATGGCCAGTCGCCGACCGATGGAATAGTCCAGACGCCTGCCTCTTGCCTTATCTATCGCCTTTAAGAACCCGTCACATACCCGATCATTGACCTCGCGCCAACACAATACCCGCGATGAGAGGCCAGCTTTGCACATTGAACACGGCGGTCAGGGCTCTAAGGATCCGTAGTCCTTCTCGGCAGCTTCACCAACAGGCCGGGACTAAGCCCGTATGTACAATTAGAAGCTAGGCGCTAGCCCGCCCATTCAAATAGCACCACCCGCGCCACTCGCTTCCGCGTCCTACTAATAACTACTAGAGCGTAGCCAACGGTCGCGCCGCGTATACTACAGAAGCCACCGTAACGGGGGATCCGACCGTGTATAGCGTATTTAAGCCGAAGACAGGCATATAGTAGTACGTGGTAGCTAATCTGGCGACGTGGAGCGCCGTAATTATCGACCCGGTACTAGACTTTAATTCGGCGACGCAGGCCGTTAGTACGCACGCCACGGATTCGTTACTTACGCTTACGACGAATAGGGGGTATAAAGTGGACAGGATTCTAGAGACGTATATGCACGCGGACCACTTATCTACGGCATCGTATATCTAGAGCTAGCTAGCTAAGAAGCACGGCTATAGGGCGCCTATCGGCATTAGGAGGCGCATTAGGAATTTATAAAGGTCGTTTGGCTAGAGATATAGGATTCTCGCGGAGGAATATAAGGGGGTTTTTAATGATCTCTTTAAGGACGATAAGACCTTTAGCATTAGTAAGCAGATAGCTATAACAGCGATTTATCTTCCTAGCTATACGCCGGACCATCTCGGCTATAAGATTAGGAGTAAGTCCGCAGTTCTACTATTATTATTACGAGCTAGCTAACATAGCCCGTTAGATAACGTGTTTTGCGGCGATTCTCTATTCTACGGAGACATTAGCATCGCGCGCTACGATTTTCCTAGCGGAAGCGCGAATAGCCTATTCGCGTCGGGACGGAAGCTTCTTAACCTACTAGACGACGTGAAGATCTAGACGGGACACGACTACCTACTAGCGGGCCGCGAAACTACGTAGCCCTATATAAGCGTCGGCGACCATAAGCAGTAGAATAAGTATTTTAAGGGCGGGGTCACCGAGAAGTAGTTTATAGCTATACGAAAGGAACGCGATACCTATTTAGCGTAGCTAAAACTCCTCTACTAGTCGCTACAGATAAATATTCGGGCTAGGCGACTACTAAAGCCGACTAAGACCGGGCATCGGTTGTTACATCTTCCGTTAGCGTTAAAAGGCGTTAAGTGGTGAGCGTTAGACGTAGACTATTCTAAAGGTCGACTCGGGCCTGCCTCGTTACAAGGGTACGATTCCGACGTCGTTCCCAGCCGTTCGCCCTAGACATGACGGCTCTATTTACAGACCTACGACGGCC
The DNA here is from genome assembly GCA_003698115.1 of Aspergillus sp. HF37. Taxonomy (NCBI): domain Eukaryota; kingdom Fungi; phylum Ascomycota; class Eurotiomycetes; order Eurotiales; family Aspergillaceae; genus Aspergillus; species Aspergillus sp. HF37. The sequence continues at coordinate 12,921 of RAQS01000391.1, read as the reverse complement.
GGGTTCAGTTGAACCAAGGGTTTGGTATGATGGGCTCGCCTCTTGATGGGAAAAAGAATTCCTCTTATATAATGCAAATAGAAGGTACATGGAACAATACATGGTGATATAGCTGGCCAATGTCAATTAGCATACTGTAGGGCACGATGAGATCAGGTGATGCATGATCGACGCTGCCTCTCCGCTCAGCCCGCCGACTCCTCCGCCTTCTCTCCATTCCGCCTCTGCAGACCATGGCTCCGTACCTCCATGAGAACCACAATGGCACAGCATCCCCTCTGCCTCCAGTCCCGGAATGGGGGAGCCTCCCGCTAGATATATACCTGCTGGTACGTGTCCTTCGCTTCACTCTAGCAAAACTAACACGCGATCCAGGAAGAATGGGATACGCCTCACCCAGAGTCCGCGAATGAGACGCCCGACCAGCGTCGCCGCAGACTAGTGCGCCAGTTTCTGGACCTCGGGACGCTGGGTAGATTGGTAAGCCATTTTATACTACTACAAATCGCCGACCTCTCCTTACGGTACTAACCGACGGGCGACTGCAAGCCGTACTACAAGCGTACATATCCCGAATCTAACAATTTTGCCCCGCTGCATCCTACGCCGTCTCAGATAGAGACAATTCTGCGCCCCCTGCGTCCAGATGTGTTGCGCCGTCTTGCAGTCTGGGCGAGTTGTGATGAGGGCCTGTGGCTTCGGACATGTTACGATAAGGAGTTGGAAGAAGGACATCAGACTGTTTGGGACAATTACGTCAGTGAGCACGATGCAATCGACCTGAACGCTCTGGTTCTGGATGACCCCGAGTTATTTCAAGGCCCATGGACAGCTATGCTGGAGATCTTCCCCGAGCGAGTGACAAACAGTTGTGGGGACGACAGGGAAGAACTTGTAGCGCGGAGATTGAATGAAATGCGAGAGCGCGAGGGCCGAGGCGACGATAGCGAGGAAAAGAGGGAATCGCAACGGGAGCTCTACGCGAACCTTGGACGCCAGGAGTTCTTGCATGAAATGTGTCGGCGGTATCGCCGCTATCACTCTGCCTGTATTGTGACCCATGTCTTCGTCGAGGACAGACAGTCGCAAGAGGGCGAGGAGTTGTTGCATGTGTACCTGGACGACAAGGGGAACGTGGTGCGCCAACTACGGGAGGAACCTGAAGCGCTGGATAACTTCACTGGTGCGTGGCTTGACCTATGCTTTGATGAGGGACCTGCGTTCGAAGAATATGCCGAGGTCGGGCCTGCATATTTGCCGGGAGGCGCCCGGGGGCCACCATACAGTCAGGGACCAGGACCCTACTGGCTCCAGCTCATTGACGAGGACGAGGGACAGAGAGCTTGAAATTTGTTACGGACTTGAATGTCATTTACTCAGAAATTTATACTTGATATTGGCTACGAAGAGTATCCCTCCATCCGAATGTTCGAGGATGTACATGGACAGACATGGTTATCTGTCATAGACTGCCATCTGTCAAACCAGCAGGCACCTGCCTCAGGTGTCAGCATTCAGCATCCTCTACTATTATTGGATGACTCTACCGAGCACTCCACTACACTGTGTGGCAGATTCAAACCTCTGAATCTGCATAGCTAGTTCTTCATACGGTTCATACCGCTCATATACAGCTAATACACTGGTTTTCCTCTCCTCCAGATTGCCAGATATCACACTTAGCAGACTAGCTACATTGGTAGTAGCTCTCTGCCGCCTCACTTTGCCTCTCCCCTCTGTCTCCAATTGGCTGGATCGCCCGAACCAAGGATCCGCCCGTTCTTCACCATCGCTGCTCACTGCGCAGGCATATGATTGCTCATATCCGGTTCAATCTCCTCATCAGGAATGGGAATGAATGATCCAGGGTCCGGGTCGATTTCAATACCTAACAGCACAGCGGCGGATCAGCAAATGGGCCATTAGAGTCTGAGTTAATCAAGGGGAACGGGCATACTCTCAATATCCCAATCGCCAAGGTTCCCAATCACATCTCTATCACGCTTGGTCGTGCCGGCAGGGTTAGGAGAATTGATCTCTTGAGAATCGAATGGGCTATTACGAAAGCTAACCCGGCATCGTGCATATCCCGGTCGGCTCCCAAATCCTGCAGACAGTCAGTAGAGGTCCTGGCTGGAGTTAGAAGGAAAATAGACTAACCTAACACGTTATCATTTCTTTTAGGCAAGTAGCAGTACCCGTTGTAATTCGAATAGCGGTAGACGCGACGTTGGTTAAAGAGATTGACAGCACAGAAAACATTAGGCCCGGTTTTCGAAACGTCTGAGGTCTGGCTCCCATATTGCCAGGAATTAACATCCCATGAATTGGACTGAGAGCCGGTATAGTACGCTAGGGCCGCACGGAATCTTCGTCGCAGCTTGTAGCCGAGTGTATGATCAGAATCCTTCCACTCCTGCAAAAACATGAGTAGCTGCGGGAAAGACGCCTTGCTTATGTGCTCACCTGCTCCTTAATCCCATGGGCTAGAGGCACTTTCGTTGGATAGCGAGTAACTTTCTTGCGCGGCGAGGGGTTATCAGCTTGCTCAGACCCCCCGGTGAGCCAGCCCTTGTCCGACCATTTTACCATTTGCTGGTTGGCATCCTCATCAAAGGCAGATAGGTCGGTGTATAGCGAACTTAGAATTTCTGTCCGAAGTGAGCATATACAAGTTCTTATAGGGGAAAGCCAAGTACTCACGGTTACACTGGCCCTGGAGGATCTGTTGCCAGTGTGGTACACACTTTGCGCTTGAAGGTGTCTTGAACTCTGCGAATTTGGCGAAAAAATTCCCTCCCTCTTCAGAAGAGGCAAAGGGAAACTCATCACAGGATATTACTGTTTTGCCACGTCTCGCTCCGATATTCTCAAACAGGTTTTGTTGCTCGGAGAAGCAGAAGCTATTCCCGTCATCCCCATCAGGACATGTGTGGCCACGACGATCCTCAGCCCTTCCTCTTTCAGAGTCCCAGGTGAGTTCAATGCCAATCTCAGGAGCAAGGGCCCTTGTATGGAAAAACGATGCAACGTTATCACATATCCCCGGGAAGCTCATGGAATTTTGGCCACCGACAACTTGACTGGGATAGAAACTGTTCTGGCAATTGTCTGAGGGCATCAGTTAGAAGAATACTGCAAGGATCTTGTCAGTGTTGTAGGAATTAGTTATACTTACAACGCAACTCAGGTAATTGCACATCATCGGACCCCTGAGCAGGGCAAGCAAACAGCTGACTTGCCGAAAACTGGGAGCTGGGTGCGTCTGGCATGGGAGTGTCCTCATCGTCTCGTTTATAAACGGACATGTCCGGGTCGAGTACGAACGACGAATTGGGCGAGTTCCGAGGGAAAGGCCCCTGGGGAGAGGCATGCCGACGGTGCTGCAGTTGGTGTGTTGGCGGCGGATACGGCTCGATTCTCGCACTAGTGAAGCTTTCATGCCCCTCGCCGCCTTCAGCATCATCGAAGACACCCCCTTCTTGATCTTCGTCAAGACTTGGCTGGTTCTCCAGGCTTCTCTTTGCACCGGGCGGGGCGTCTGATTCAACGTTATCATTCTCGTAGATGGTGTACCGCATCCCTGGAGGCCTATATAAATAGATCGGTTGGTATTGCCAATTCCATGTTCCTGCAAGGATGTTGGCAAATCCTCCGTAGCCCAGGTTGTAATAGAGATAGGCCCCATAATGGTACGTGAATTCTGGGCCCGTGCCTGTCCCGCCAGAAGCACCAGCCTGGGCAGTGACCTCCAGGGTTCCATTCACAAACGCAAGAATTTGCGCATCAACCAGATTTCCCTTCCCCAGGACGGACGGGCCAACGCTGATTCCTATCTTGGCGTTCGGGGAGACGTCGATGGCGAGATCTGCTGATGCCTGTGCCGATGCGAAGAACTGCGGCTCCAGTCCTGTCTTCGGCCGTTTCTGCCGAGTTCGAATATCGTCAATCTTATCGTAATCGTTGTCTCCCTCCGTTCCGTTTTCCTCTTGGGGGAAGTAGAGTTCAGCCCGGCCAAAGTGCATCCGTGCCCCAGCTTTTGCCTCCCCGCTGAGGGTAACTTCTCCTCGAATCTACTAATGGTCAATTTCGATCCTCGGCAAAAAAAAAAAGGAAAAAAAACCTATAGCAATCTTGCTTACCCGGCCGTAAATATCCATGCTTGGACCAACGGTGGCGATGCCCTTGATGCTCAATCCCGGATACGAAAGCGTGTCCACCAACTTCTTCCATTCGGAGGTGTACTTAAGGACGGCGCTCCCTGTTAGATGGAGACCCAGATATGCACTAGGCTCGACGCTAGGTACCCGTAGGTACTAGTCACCTTCAGCGGCGCAATAGTCCCCGAAAGATAGTACGCGTATGTAGCGTCCATCTGGATATCCGAATCCAGGTACATGTTCATCTCGGCTTGAAGGGTCGAACCAGCACACCTGGGGAAGTCTCAGTCTGGCGAATCGAGGACGATGAGCATTTGAACTCACCCTTTCCTGGCCCGATAAAGCAAAAGACTTTCCTGATAACTCATACCCAAGAACCCTTCGTTGCCTGCCTCAACTTGATTGAGCTTCTTGAGCCAGTCGAGGAATTTGCCAAACCACCGCTTCTGCAGACCAGAGTCAGGCGCTTTAGCCATTTCAGCTGTTCCCGATGCTGTGCGCGTTTTTGCAGTCGAGGACATTCTTTGAGCCTCCTGGATGACCGACTTCCAATCATCTCGTGACATGTCGTCCGTAGATCTCTTGCGGGATGCTGGCGAATCGGTTATTTTATCCCAGTACGGGAGTAAGTTCGTGTAGTCGATTCGCCTATGTTAACGTTAGTGCCGACCTCGTCTTCGTTTTCACAGTTTGTACTTGCATGTTTATCGGGCCATCGTCGCGCTTGATCAGATGGAAGTTATAGTCGAAAGTAAGCTTGTACACGTCGTTTTCGTTCTGCCCCATCGACCGAGCTCGGACATGGTGGTGTGGCAGTGCGTAGTTATCAGGAGCTGGTGTCAGGGATACCACGCGTGCATATGGGCCTTCTCCCACATGGTCAGGCAGCTTGATAACAGTGTCTTCAGCCCCTTTATAGAACACCTTCTCGCACTCGTGTGACCCCCGGGGGTGATTGCAGAAGACGTAAACTGTCTCTTCAGCATGATCAAATGTCGACTCGAGGATTGTCGTGTTAGTGGTAATCAGTGACCTTCGTCGGCGAGGAATCTTCGATTTTCGCCGGGCGAATGTGTACGAGTCTCCAAAGGCGCTATCAATGGATTGCGGTGGGCCGTTCATCATCAAGAAACCATACGCCTCATCTGTGCCTTGTTGTTAGCACGTAGTCTGCTTACGTACGGTGTTGAGCGTCTGCTTCAAGGAAAATGAACACACCTGACGGATCGTCACCGACAGGGTCATCATCAGTACCCTCGTTGTTATTTCCCGAGTTATCAGCGATCGACCAAGCCACATCATCCTCTTTGTCCTCGTAAGCGTTCTCCCAAAGGTAGTTAGGCGGAACCGGCCATCGCTCATCATACTCGGATGGAGGGTCACAGCAGAGGTAGAACTCAGCGCTATATTCAGGAAAGATTGGGTATTTGCTGCATTGATCACCCACCGTGCAATCCCCATTGCAGCGTAGATTGGCATTATTAGCATACCACGGGTTCAGAGGCGCAGGCTCGAGTGCTTCGGAAATCTTGGTTTGCGTCTCTTCGCATTTCCGTGGAATACAGACCTTGCTGGGATGCTGCACTGGCTGCCCTTGAGTCGTCCATTCACAGGACTTGAAGGACTTGTCTTTTTTCGGGCAGCAGAAGCCACGCTTAAACCGGTCATGCAATCCACTATCGAACTCCAACGAACACCAGCCGCCGTCATCTGTGTCGTAGCGAGAGGCAACGGGCTCGTAGTTGTCTGGGCAGCCTGCCGTCGAAAGCTCGCCGATAGGTTGAGCGGGGCTCAATGGACCCTGGCATCCACTCCAGAAGCACTGCTCCAGAAGCTCGGTGGAATCGCAGCATAGGGAACGGTAGCCCTGGAAACACTGTCTTTCTCCCAGAGGGTCCGCAAACGTGTCGGTTGCGAGTTCGAACTGGTTCGGTCCACACTCGCCAGTACAACCGATGACATGGCGTACCGGGTCGCCCTTAAATGAAGTTAGTTATGAGCGTTTGCCAGCTGGAAATACGGAAACCCACCTCCCATCTGCAGTTTTTGGGCATCTCATCGCTAGGGCAGCAGATATGTCGATACCAGCCATCAGAGCATTGTCCGATAATTCCGTGTGGTCCAGGACCTTGGAGAGGAGCATGCGCCGTAGAGACGGACGATGTTCCTGCGGGACATAGCTGTCTCGGGCCGCTTTCTTTATCACTGCCGTCAGTGCAAAGTTCGGTGACAAAGCAGTTTTGGCCGGTGTAAGGTGCGAAAAATGACGAGTACTTCTTCTTCTCGGCGTCGGAAAGGTCATTTCCGTGCATTAACATGTCTTGCATGGCTGCCTCTCCAAATAGAGCGCCTAAAGCATCGTAGCCTTGAGAATCCTGGTCGACAGCCCAGATCATCAACCCTGAAAGACAGCGTGAGAAAAGGTATCTCTTTTTGTCGATAAAAGATTCCCGGTCATCGTAGGAGATCCACTGGTCATAGTCGTAGACGGTGTACTTGGTTGTTGACACGGCATCATAGTAGGTTTCAGCGTTGAGAGTCTTGTTCCGCGATTGGATCTCTGGATAGATCAGAATTCCAGCAGTACCCGAACAGTCACCCGGCCTGCCAGCCGTCGTGAATTTACAGCCAGCATTAGGGTCATGGCAGGTCGCATCAGCCATAGTGAACGAGCGTCCGTAGAAGCCAAACCCCATGACCACCTTCTCCGGTTTCACGTCGTTGCGCCACAAAAGGTCGAGCCCCATTTCCGCTTGGGTAAGGTTCGTATGTCCCTTTAAGTACGGGCCAGTCCATTCATTGTGTTTGTCCCATATCCCGTGGAAATCATAGGTCATCATATTAAAATATGTGACATATTCCTGCAGACTCTTGACGTCGAAGCCGCGTAGGTACCAATAGCTTGCCGGCAGGGTCATGGTGATTTCCCACCCGGGATTCTCTTTATGGAAGCGCTCTCGCATCCTCGACACGAAGACGACGAAGTTCTCAAAGTCTTCCGGAGAGCCTCCACGATCAGGAGCCACCGGGTACTCCCAATCCAAATCAACCTGGATATTGTATTAGCCATGTCAACGTCAAATTGGAGATTAGACGAATTGCATCTTACACCATCAAGGCCGAACTTTGTCAGATATTCTACCACAGAATCAAGAAATGTTTGTGTGTTTTCATACGAGGCGACCATATCTGACCAGATTGTTGCGGTGGGAGGGTTATTGAACGCCCAACCGCCAATAGCAATGTTTACTCGCAGCCCGTCAAACCGATCCTTTAGGTGTGCACCCCGAGTAACGATATCGGCATGGTCCCCAGTAATTTTGAAGTCATCACTGATCACGGCAAAGGCAAGGTTCACGTGAGTCAGGGCCCCAGCGGCGACGTGTTCTGGGAGGAACCGGTCGCATTTCCGTTGGTCGAGATGAAACATTTCGAAGTATCCAACTCGCCTCCGAAGGTTCATCACATCAGTGCCCTCCTTGCACTGCGGCCGGCTGAGTATCGAGTAAGCACCGTCTGCGTAGATGGGTAATCGTTGCAGAGCCATAAACTCACTCAATTGGCTTACAACCTGACTGGCACCCATCTTCACAAAATTCCTTCGTGGACCCGCAGAAACCAAATTGGCTGAACGACTTAGTTTAATCACATATTGACAAAGTTGCCGGCGGGCTCACAAACCTGCAACAGACGTTCAGTGGGCATTTAACGTTGCCAACAGAGTACTGGCCGCATTCGGCCGTTGCATTGCACGTGCTTTGACAGCCCTCTACCAATATAACCTCGAGGTTAGAATGCGAGGCGAAGCATCAGGGAACTAACCCACACTCACCACCACAGTACGCTTCTCCAAAGCCACACGAGCCCGACTTGCTACAGCATCCCTGCTCACATGGCTTGGTCTTGGAGCAAGTAGCACCTTGTTGGCTAAAGGCAGTACTGGCGAGAAACGCCAGAAGAACCACGCAGAACCACCAGTTCATGGTTAAAGTCGTTTCAGGTTCGGCAGTCTGATGAAGGGGACTGGCTCCCTGTTCTCAAAGCCCAGAGGATGAAAAAGGAAGACCCGACCTGTCCTTAGATGATCGCCACCAAATGCTGTGAACCAGCAGATGTATGGACGGGCGAGCAGCGCCCGTATTTAAGCGACATCGTTGGAGCAGCTGCGAATCGCGTTTCCATATCCAGTAACGAGCAGCGCAGCGGGGTTCAAGCAGAGGAACGGGTGTCGCACCATCGGGCGTTGACGGTGATGAGACGCTGTCGGTTAACATCCCTGTTCAGTGGGAAGCCCAATGTGAATGTGTTTGGACGAAGTCGGACGCAGCCGGCAGAATTGCGAGCTGGTGGAAACGCGCTAAGGCGCTAGCGGCGGCGCTTTCGTCCGCCGCCCCGCTCTTGGCTTGGCCTGTTCCTGCAGCGCAGCCTTGTATGGGTCTTGGCATCGACATCTCCCCTCGACTAGCGCCGGAGTTGGGTCGGCTACTGGGATTGACATCGGCTACCGCGGGACAAATGTGAAACAATGTCTTTGGTCGGCTGGGGTCATATACCTCCGTGGATTCTCCGTGTTGGCTTCCACTCTGGTTTCCCGAAGCCGACTCATCCTGGAATCTTGCTCTCCCAACCATGCGATTCCCGCTCGATTTGGCCCGGCTGGCTCTTCAGGTGGCGGCAGTGGCTGCTCCTGTTTGGTCAATTCATCTCTGGAACGCGCCCAGTGACCTCCCGGACTCTGTTCCTGACGCATGTCGAGTTGCTCTGAGTCGAAATATCACCTGTTCGCAACTCATCTCCGGTAGCAAAGTAGCTGCCCAAGTGCCCTATAGCAAAGCAGCACTCGCCAAACTGTGCACCACCGCTTGCTCGGATTCGCTCAAGGAGTATCAGCAGGATGTGCATGATGGATGTGGCGACCGGATTCTGACGTTCAACGGCACCTCGACAACGGGAGGTCAGTTGGCTGACCCGTTAGTGTGGGCTCATAATGTGACGTGCCTTCGGGATGGGTAAGACCTCGTTTGACTTCATGGATGTCAAAGTCTTATAGCAGGTACAGGAGTGGGTTCTGCAACCCGCAATTGTTCAACAGCTCCAATCCCCCGGGTATCTGTTCGGAATGCACACTGTCCTACATTGCTCGCATGCTAGAGTCTGAGTACGGTCGCTATCGGTTTACCGATAAGGGCTTTTCTAGCATCCTTTCTTCCTGTGGAGTACCTGCAACAAAATACCGGTACACCACGCCCACGCCGACAAACACGGCAACAGCTACTGGCTCCGGTTCTGCTTCGGGGTAGGTATGCCAGCTCCCGCAATTTCATAGTGAGTTAACTAGCATTCCCAAGATCTCCGACACCAACAGGACGAGTCTGCAAAGGCGACAGCTATACGGTTGCCAAAGATGATACCTGCCAGTCTATTGCCAAAGCAAACTCCATCCCATTGGGTACATTCCTGGCCGATAATGGAATTGACCAGAACTGCACAACTCTACGCCCTGGTTCCGAAGTTTGCCTAGGTTTACCGTGCACTCTCCATGTTGTTCAAGAGGGGGATAACTGCAAATCCATCATCTCTGGCCGTGGGTACTACCTCGCACAGTTGCTTTCCTGGAACCCGTAAGGATCGAACAGCCTTCCCAGAAATTTACATTCTCATGAATCTAGGACGCTTCACCGCAATTGTGACAATCTCGGCTCCATGGTCGGTCAAGGCATCTGTGTTTCGTAAGTGTCGACGGAAATTGACTCGAACTCGCTGACAGAATACCAAGGCCGCCAGGCAGTACCGAATGGGATGTAACGTCAAGCAATACGACAACACCCAGCATGTCAGGAACATTGGCCTCAGAAATTCCCGAAAAGAGCTAATGTTTATATCGGTATAGGACCTTCACCATGTTCACTGATTGGGAGGACGGGCCTGCACCGACCCAGATGACGACTGAGCATTCATATCCTGCCATCCCGACTGAATATAACCCTCCGACGCGAACAGTGACATTGAACATGACCCAGCAAAGCATCATTGCAGAGTACTCGCAGTACTGTCCTCTTACAAGTGAAGATTACGCGGACGGTTATATTTACGCAGACCTTCCCGAGATGTGTGACAATCTATTCGACAAATACTGCGAGCCTGATCCAGATAAGCCCAAACCCACGTTAACCCAGTTCCCTTCATCGTGTTTTCCGTGGCGCACGTCTGCGACGCCCACTGATACGACCATTACCGAGACCTCGTCGACTCACCAGACAACAAGTCGGACGTCACCTACCAAGACAGCATCTTCTAAACCTTCCCCAACAATGGATGGCACCACACCCAAGTGCACGGAGCACCATAAAGTTGTTTCAGGAGATACGTGCCAACCCTTGGCCGATAAGTACGGCATTGCACTTGACAATGTATGGCACGCATGATTTCGAAGCATTCTACTCCACTAACCTTCATATAGTTTTACTCATGGAACCCCGCCGTCGGAGACGACTGCAGCTCTTTAAAGAAAGGTTTCTATGTCTGTGTCGGAATCTCTACCTCGCCGTCTACAACGACGGCCGCATCCACAACAACCAGCAACGCCCCCCCTTCTCCGACAATGGATGGGACAGCGCCCAATTGCGACGAGTACCATAAAGTTATATCTGGCAATAAATGCGCTGGTTTGGTCAAGGAGTACGGAATTACACTTGGTGATGTGAGTATCCATACTCTGCTGCCTTTTCTGGACTATGCGACTCATTTAAGCCCTAGTTCTACTCTTGGAACCCTGGTGTTGGAGACAACTGTAGCTCCCTTAAGAAGGGCTTCTATGTCTGCGTTGGAGTGTCCGCGCCTTCAACAACCACGCGCCCACCTACGACGACTGCAACCTCTCCCCCTTCTCCAACCATGTCTGGCACCAACCCAAATTGCAAGACATACCATAAGGTCGTATCTGGTGACAGATGCGCTGCGCTGGCAAAGGAGTACGACATTACACTTAAGAAGGTAAGTAATTTCAAATGAGTTTCCTGATAGCGGGCTATCTAACGTCTGAGTAATAGTTCTATTCGTGGAACCCCGGTGTCGGCGATGATTGTGGTACTCTTAAGTTGGGATACTATGTTTGCGTGGGAGTATAGTTCAACGGCCATCGAAGCGCGCGGTGTACTTGGATCTCCCTATACTTGTAAGAATCATATTTGTATATGCTTGGTTTTCACATATCCTCTCAGCTATATCCTCTCTTCAAGTCCTTCGCGGCGCAGACATTACGGAACAGGCAAAAGAAACGAAAAGCAACCTAGGCGCTACTGTCCTATCCGCTAACTTTATCCTGGCGTCAAATACCAGAACCTAAAAATATCAGAGACACACCAGAGAAGATGCGTACTAGCTCGAGTTCATTGTCGGGGAGACACGGAGAGCGTAAGGATCGATCCATTTACCCCGGCGCTGGTAGCCAGGAGGGAGTACTTGTTACTAGCACGGGATATTTTTAGAAGGCCTTCTTCCTGATCTTGGCCAGTACCGAGTGGCTTTAAGACTGGCGTGCTAAGAAGTACTTTAACATGTCTTAGCATTTAATGCACATGGTGTGGATCATGGCACAGAATTCAGGATTACGGGAGGAGCGGAATGTGGGGCTGGTTCGGGTAGATCCGCGATAAAACTCTCGACAAGAAATAATGCCACGACTAAATGCATCCTATAAAACCTGGCAAGTGCATTTCTGGAAGTGGGATATCAAATGGTACTTGAGAATCTATGTGGTTTATATCTAAATCGGTAGATAGCGTACCCTATCGACATGACATGGTTTTTGCTCACTCCCAGGTTTTCTCCATCCTCTACTCTCTCTCTACCCCTTGGCCCGCATGAGCTTGCGAGGTAGCGTTTTCGTTCTCACCAGACTGCGACTTAGGACCCTTAATAGCCTCTAGGGGCCCAAACTCTTCATCTGACTTTTCCTGCGAGCGAGCATCCGGCGCCGGAGTAAATCGGCTTCGGATCCTGATCTGTTTTCCATACTTATAGAAGACGAACGGGATACAGGCGAGTAGTACCGTAACGCCGCCGATAAGACTTCCTCCGCCTCTAACGCCCAGCGCGGAGAATATATAGTTAGTAAAAAGGGGCGCCGCAGCGCCGCATACAGAGCGCGTAATTATGTCCACGGCAATAGCCGAAGCAGCGTATATCAGATAAAAGTCGACAAGGTAGTTTATGTATGCGACGAAGATAAGTAGTGTGACGGACCAGGTAGGGCTACGGGGTACGTGACAGACCAGGAGCGCAGGAATGGTTAGTTAGCGGGTTAGGTGATTACAGAGTTCCCTTTAAAGCGAGTAGAGCACATAACCTTCCTCTCTCCATGTTAATAATTCTTATGATAGCTGCACCATCGCTAGCTTTAATTAGCAACCCGCTATTGGTCTAAGCGATCGTCACAGATGCTACACCCTAAAATAGTAAAATGTACGAGCCCTCTTGATTACACTTTCGCCAAAGGCGAATGCAACCATAATAAAGCCGGTACTAAACAGGAAGGGCTATTATTAAATAGCTATTAATAGTATAGAAAGTGAATCGTTCGTTCCTATACAGATTCTAAAGCGATCTCCGGCTATGCAGGCACAATAAGCCGATATAGAACGCCGAGATCGATAACTTGATAGATAGATCCGGTAGGAATCTCGATATCGACCTCCCCGTTGTTATGGCGCCCGCTGTACCGCCTGTATTGTACTATTATGCACGCTGTACATGGTCTTGA
>RAQS01000390.1:0-16804 GCA_003698115.1 Aspergillus sp. HF37 | reverse complement strand
CGCTGCCACCGCGCCGCTCCCCGTCTCCCCTCCCGCAGCAGCACCAGCCCCAGCACTCCCCACCCCCTCGACCCTCGCCCCAGACCCTCCTCCGCTGGGCGTACCTGAACCAGGTCGAGAGCGAGGCCAAGAAGCGTGGGGGGCACGGAGCGAAGCTCAATTTCGAGGAGTTTGCGCGCCGGATGACGGCTGATCGAGGTCGGAGGTTGGCGTTTGTGGCTAGTTGGATTGAGATGGCTAGTTTTTAGGGTTGGGGTTGTCTTTTGTATATTATTGGATAGATAAATAGCGGGAAGACATGTAACTGTAATGACTTTCTATCTATCCCAAATTTTGTCAATGATGGGCACGCAATGCTACAAAACACCAGAACCAGCACCCCGTCTCTCCCACCGAATAACCGCCGGCTTTGCAGGCCCCGAAAAAAGCGACGAATAATCCGTCCGCGGCACATCTTCACCCAAAGCCCCGAACTTGAAATGCCGCACCAGCGTCGCCAGAATCACCTCCAAGTTGACGTACGCGAACTTCTCCCCAATGCACCGGTGCCGGCCCGCCCCGAACGGCAGATACGGACTCGCCGTGCCCTTGCTTACCGCGCCGTACCCGTAATCCACTACCTCGTCCTTGCCGCCGCCGCCTGGGGCACCGGTACCGCCCTCGGGACGAGGATCGGTAGGAGTAGGAGCAGCCCTGTCCCAGCGATGCGGATCCCACTCTCCCGGCCGCGGGAAGAACTCGTCGCTCAGGGCCGTGACGCCCGGCGAGGCGAGGAGGACATGGGACGGGGGGATGACGTAGTCGGAGCCCGCGACGGAGACGGGAAGGTGGTTTTTGACTTTGCGCATGAGGGAGTGGATGGATGAGTGGAGGCGGAGGGTTTCTTTGATGACGTTCTGGTGTAGGGGTAATTTGTCGAGGGAGGCGTAGTCAAGGCCTTTGACGGAGATATCATCGTTCATATTCGCGCCGATCTGCTGCTGCTCTCTGTGCAGTTCCTCGGTGATGTCCAGCCGCGAACCCAGCCGCAGGAGAATCCACGACCCGATCGACGACGACGAGTGCTGGCCGGCCATCAAAAGCGTGATCATCATATGCGCGATCTCGTGGTCTGGGATGGGCGTGCCGTCTTTGTACACGCAGCGCATTAGGTTCCAGATCATGTCCGAGGATACGTCCTCCTTGCTGGACGTGCTGCGTCGCTTGTTGATGATGTCCATGTAGATAGCCCGCATGTGCGCGTGCGCCGCGTCGCGTTTGCGGTTGTGCGGCAGCGGCGCCCAGGGCAGCATGAAGTTCACCGGCCTAAATCCCTTGTCGAGGTCGTGGTAGAGCGAGGCGAATTCGGTCGTGAGCTTGCTCCGGACTTCTTCGCCTTGCAGCGCGCGGGCGGCGGTGAAGATGGTGATTTCGGCCATGACGGCGCAGACGTCGACGGTGCCGGACGATCCCCTGAAATGGGGGGATGTCGCAATATAGTCGCTGACCTCGTGCTCGATCAGCTGCACGTGCGACTCGAGGGCAGCCTGGCTGAGTCCGAATTTGATGAATTTCTTCTGCTCCATGAGCTTTGCGTTGGGGCAGTCGTAGACGACGTCCGAGCCGAAGACGGGTGTTGTCAGGGGGCTGTAGACTTCTTCGGCATTTACGTCTTTGAGTTTCCCGTTTAGGATGAAGTCGTTGCCTTGCAGACCCAGGTAGACGGTGGTCTTCTGGCCGAGGAGGATGAAGGTGAAGATGTCGCCGTACTTTGGCTGTTAGCTGGATGGACGATTGATGCAGAGGGACAACGAACCTTCTTCCTGCAGGAGAAGAAAAAGGTGTACGGGTCGAGGCCATAGCTGATGGTGTTTCCTAGAAACGGGATCCAGTGGAAGACTAGGGGTGGTTTGTTCTTTTCGGGGAAGAGAAGCTGGGATACGACATTGGCGATGGTGGCAGCTAGCAGAGCGGCGCCGGCGTAGGCCGCGACGAGTAGAAAGTCCATGATTAGAAAGACAGAGGGCGAAAGCGACAGAGAGTAAATAATTAGGGCAAAAAAACAAGGCTCCTGGTATCAGCGGCACAGGCTGGTCCGAGTCAGGCCACTGCACTGCATTGAAAATCCCAAAACTAATCCCAATACCGAATGGCGCCATCCAATCCTCCAGTTGCCACCTTGCTCGTCTCCTGCGGATGCCAGGTCAGACACGTCGTCGCTCCCCCTTCCTTCCCGCCGGCCTGCATCTTGTGGTACATCTTGCCCGTCTTCCAGTCCCAGAAGCAGACATAGCCCCCACTGTCTCCGGAAGCAATGAATTGCCCATCTGGTGAGATCGTAATATCCACCGCATACCCGGCATTGTTGTGCCCGCGGAAGCTCTTCTTCCGGTTCTGGCGGAACTTGTCGGTGGCGCCGTAGACCACGATCTGATTGTCGCCGGACTGGAAGGCGACGTATTTCCCGTTCGGATGAAGTGCCGCCCGATTGAGAGCGAACATGTACGGTTCCGCAATGAACTTGATAGGCACTGGAATGCCGTACTCCCAAGCTCGCAACGACTTGTCGTCGGATGTGGAGATGAACCGGCGGTTGTCATCGACGAAGGTGATAGTGTTAATGGCCGCCAGGTGGTGGTCGTACTCTTGGACCATCTTGCCCGAGCGCGTATCGAACTGCACAATCTTCTTGTCCGACATACCCGCCAGGAACTCATGGGAGTGCTCAGGGCTAGGGTTGAAGCGGACGACATGCGGCGTCTTGCCAGTCGAGAAGCGACCCAGGCACTTGCCAGACTCGGTATCCCAGAGCTTGATCTGGCGATCGTACGAGGCCGTGAGGAACATTTTCCCACTCGGATGGAAATCCGTATCGGTGATGGACTTGGAATGCCCAGAAAACGTCCGCAGCAGCTCTCGCGAATGATACACATCCCACAACTTGGCCTTCCCATCCGCCGAAGCAGACAGCAGCAGATGCCCCGAACCGGGGAAAAACCGCAGGGACGAGATCGCCTTCGTGTGCGACTTCCAAGTATGCACCAGCTTTTTCGGCACATAGTTCTTGGTACTTCCGACCTCCTTCCGCAGATCGATGCTGAGGTCCCGTGGGACATGCATATACGTCCGCCCCAGGTAATCGAACTGCTCCGACCCATGGAACTCGGTTGTTTCTACCCTGGACGCATCGTCCTGGTAATCCGTGGCCTCCTTGCTCATAGCCGGCATGTGCGCCAGGGCGATCTCATCCTCGACATACTCCTCATCGCTGGCGAGCTCCTCGTCCGCCTGCGCCGTCTCCACCTCGTAATTGTAGTCGTCGTCCTTGTATTTAGCCCACGGACCCAGATACGCCCCCTCGCCTTCGACTATGCTCGGGTCGCCCTTCTTTTGCCTCTTGGCGCGCAGTGCCGCCGAGTTCTCTTTCGACGGCTTCATCTGGATCACATCGCGGCCACCGTGCTGCGACGCATTGCCCAGGTTCCCAATAAACTGCCCCGGCGCGCCGGGGTTGCGCGTGTACCCTAGACTCTGGAACGTGCGATGCTGCGCGGCAAACGTCGCCTCGCTCATGGCATCTTGTTCTGCGAACCCAGTAGGGAGGTTCTTTCGCTTTAGAGCGTTTCCGGCCGATGGTTTAAAGGGGTTGGCGGGTCCTTGTGTTGGGCGCGATAGGTCGTCGTAGGTTGCATTGTAAGTGAGGGCGTTCGAGGAGGTGTTAGCCAGCATCATCTGCATGTGTCCATGGTCCTGTAGGCTTGTTAGACATCGTCGTTATCGGGAGACATGATGTGCTCAGGAATATTTAGGGGACCAAACCTCTGTATCTACTTCAGGAGCTGCAACGATCTTGGTTGCAGACGTCGTCGCCGCCTGGGGCTTGGGCAGGTTTGACGGGGACTCATCGTCGCTGGAGTCATAGCTGGCACCGAGTAACGAGGTCATTTTGTCTATGGCCAGGTCGAAAGGGGAAAAGTCAAGTACTGGATGGAGAGACAGGATGAAGAAGAGAGCTTGGCGGAGGAAGAGATCGAAGGCGGGATAATCCGGCAGAACTCGACGGTATCAATCAATCTGCTTCTCGTTCCCAAACGCGCGAGTGGTATATACAATATCACAATACGAACGATAAAATCAAGAAATACAGCAGTTTACAGCAGTTTACAGCAGTCTCTCCACCCTCGCAGATCGCATCCAAGAACACCCGAATCTTTTACTCCATACTCACGTCACCCACATCAACCACTGGCAGCGCTCCAGCCTATATCCTCCTCGTCCGACGCACCGTATTGCTTGATCCTCCAGATCCATGTAGGTATTAGAAACTCATGGCGATCGTCGATTCTCCGTACCAAGACAGTAAGGCCGACGTCTCACCCAACCCGGCCATTGCGCATCGCATGCTCCGTCTCCGATCTGAGTCAGTGCGACTCGTCGCGGATCAAGGCGACAATCATGCTGTAGAGGTAGAAGAAGAACATCACGAGGTGGAACCCCAGCTTGAAGAACGATTCCTGCAATTATCCTCTCGTCAGATACAGCCCGCCCAGAGCGAAGCGATGGGGGGCTGTCACTCACCTTCTTGTGCACGTTCAGCTTGCGGAAGATCTCGGTCGCGTCCAGGAGATGCTGGTTGTCGTAGATCCTAGCGCGGGTTAGCGTAGTTTCCAGCCAGCCAGAGGTCCGGGCGTACTTCTTCGCATTGAACGCGAGCAGAGGCAGGTTCAGCAGGATGGCGAGCCAGTAGCCGTTGATGACGAAGAGGAAGGTCAGGAAGGCGTGGACGGCGGCTTCGGGGATGATGTAGGCGTTGAGACGGTTACAGAGGTCAATGGGGTTGATGTAGTCGCTGGAAGGGTCTGTCAGCTCTTGAACGTGATCTGCGGCGGAGGTCAAGGCGGGAATAAAAACTCACCACTCCAGATCGCTGTACATGATGGTGAAGAACACCTGCAGGAATAGGTTGACGGCGTTGATCAACACCGCCAACAGGTAGAGCCACGCTTCGCCGGACATGACGAGCTGTAGTTGCGACGGACTGTTTGTGGGGGTTGAGAGGCGGATGCGAGGACGGTCAGGTCAGAGGGAGAGGGGGGAGGGAGTATCAAAGACAAGAGGATAGATGTTAGAAGAGAGCTGGGGGACGAACAGGAGGAGAACCGGGGTGGAGGAGGAGGAGAAGAGGGAAGAAGCGAAGAGAGAGAGAGAATTGGTGGTGGTGGACCGTCGGGAGCTCGGGGAGCAAACTAAGGCAGGAAGCGGAACAGCCACCACCACCACCAACAGCTAACCCTAGGGTATACAGAAATGAGGCAAATAAAATAATAACCACAATGGATTATCCGTTATTATTATTGTCGGATTGTAACGCAGAAATCATGCTCAAAGTCAACAGCTCCGCGTGACGTCGACCACGAATCATGGCATAATACTTCTATATCCCCCATATTATTATATGCACCAGCCAGACAAGTGTCAAACCAGGACATATATACAGACGTAAACGCTCATCGCTTCTCCACAAGCAGCACATGCATCGCTCCGTACGCGATCACGATAAACGCCGCCGAGAAGACCACCAACCCAAGCACATCCTTCCACAGCGCCAGTGTATCAAACCCAAACGCGCTCAAGATAGACGCTCCCGGTACCTCGATATCAAGCCCGTACTTGTGGTCAATCAGCGTCAGAAAGGTCACTTCGTTGACGATGAGCGCCTCGAAGCCGTAGTGAAAGATGGACAGCTAGAAACGTTAGCTTCTCTGCCCGCGGGATCGACCGTGAGAAGACTTACCGTCTGCAGCCACAACGCGGACTTGGGAATCGCATCATGGTTGAGCAGAAGTCCAGCAAACAACAAACTGAACAGCATCACCAGACTTCCAATCAGGTTCGCAACGCCGCCATCGCGGAACACAATGCCAATGAAAAGACAGATGTTGGCGGCCGCCAGGTTGAACAACACGAGCACCAGAATAAACCGGAAGAACTCTGGCCACGCTGGAATCAGCCCCGTCATCGGATAGACAATAATCCCCATGATAATCGGCGGAATCAGCCGGAGGGGCACAACATCAAACACCACCTTGGCTGAGAAGTACGTGATCGGATGGTAGTAGCCATTAGCCCGCTCGCGGACAAACAGGAGCCGCTCCGTCGAGAACACCGTCAGGCTGGTCAGGGTACTGAACCCAAACAGGGCCAAGATGAAGAAGAAGAGACCCAGTCGGTTCTGGAACCCCTTGATGTCGTCCGTCAGCCCGTAGAACAGGTACCCGCACAAAACCGCCAGCAGAATCGAAATGGCGTAGTGTGTGAGCATCAGCATCGGGTTTCGGTAGAGGTTCCGCCAGGTACGTTGAGACAGAATGAGGAACTGCCGCATCAGGCCGACTCTCGCATAAACCCTGGGGAATCCAGAGCCAGCACTTGTCCACACGTCCGAATTCCCCGAGCCGTTCGCTGCTCGCGCTGACTGAACCGCAGTTGTAATCTCATCGTGCACCGACCGTGCAACATCAGACCCCGAATAGTTGGCCACAAGAACGTCAAGGTCAGTTTGACCGGGCGCCGCTGGTGGCAGTTGGTCCGGATCATCAGCGACCGAAGGTGGTGCGCTGGCCTGCTGGCGAGAAAGCCGGAGCCATTGCTGAGTGCTCTCCGTTACCTCCTCGACATCGTCCTCGTCCGTTTTTGGTGTCGGCGGCGGCTCAACGTCCTTCTTTCGAGAGTAGAGCTGCTTGTTCTGGCGCTGCTTTAGCGATATTCGCCGCTTGTTCTTGGGTCTCTGAGTAGATTCTGGAGTGCCACTAGAATTATCCGCCAAGCTAGCGTTTGATGCACTAGCAACTGACTTGACTGCCCTTAAACTACTCGAAGCGGTTTTGGATGGATCTGCGCGCATATCCAACAGGGAAGATTCGGCCTCGTCACCGTGCGACCGCGTAACACTGGCATGCATAGTGAGGTCCACCAGGTAGTCGGCAATGTTGAATCCCGGTGGGCAGGGGTATCCCACGCTGTCAAAGTACTGCTGGCATGTCGAGAACGGGCCGGAATACACCGTCCAGCCCTGTGCTAAAAGGAGGAGCCGGTCAAAGAGAGCGACAATGTTCGATCGCGGTTGATGGATGGTAAAAATGACCGTGCGATTATATGTTTTGGCCAAGGTAACCAAGCATTCAACCACATTGAACGCATTGAATGCATCCAGGCCGCTCGTGGGCTCATCCAAAAAGAGAATGCTCGGGCTAGTGACCAGCTCGCAGGCAATTCCAACCCGACGCTTCTCTCCACCCGAGATGCCGCGTCCTTTGCCGTCCTCGGATCCAATCAACTGGTCCTTAATTTGGAAGATTCCGAGCTGCTTTTCAACTTCAAACACCTTCTGCTCCTTGGACATTCTGCTCATGTCCCGGGGTAATCTAAGCAGCGCACTCATCAAAATGGTCTCGTGGACCGTCAGTGTGGGGAGCATCGTGTGCTCCTGATCGACAAAGCCGATCATGCTCTTGAAATCATAGTCGTTCATCTTCTCTCCGTTGACATAAAAGTCGCCGCGAACCGCTCCGCGCTTGTTCTTTCGAGCAAGAATATCAAGGAATGTAGTCTTTCCGGCGCCTGACGCACCCATGATAGCTGTGATTTGCCCAGGCGGCGCAGCCCCTGGACACCAGCAAGAATCTCTTTCCCGTTGAGATAGTACGAAACGTTATCCCAGTAGAGTGCCGCTGGCTTGTGGTCCGCCAGCATTTTGGCGGCCTCGTCGTCCGATTCATCGGAAAGAGGCAGGTGGATATAGCCCCGGAAGGACCTGCGAGACAGATACCACACGACAAGTATCACTGCAACAATGAAGAGCGCACAGCCTGCGATGACACCGGCGATAAGCGGAGTGTTTATTTTCTTCACAGGGCGTGTATATCCTGGGACGTCGGTCTTGTACAAACACTCGCCCGAGTTGCAGTCCAGGGTGATACTCTCGTCACCGAAGACGCTCTTGATCAAGTCATTCATAGCCGGTTCTTGGAACTTGCTGCCGTCCTGGCTGCTGCCACCAATGGTCGACAGGGAGGAAAAGGACGCCGGGCCCTTGATCGACTGCTTGAGGAAATCACTGATATCAATCGAGCCTTCCTCTCCACATAGCATGCGCCCGGGAATGCATCTACACTGGATGTTCTCGCACTGGTAGTGGGTGGTATTCTTGTCGTGTTCGATTTCCAAACTCCAGTCGCAGGTATCCAAGCCACAGTAGAACGATTCGGTCTGGTCGACCCAGAACTGGAAATTACAGGTGTGGTCGTCGGCATCGCATGAGAAAGTCACCTGCGGCTTCCGTTCCTTGAGCTGGTCGAGAATCTTCCGGTTCGTCACATCGCACATCTGGAAATTCTGGTTGACGGTGACGCCCTCCTTATAACAGAAGCCTCCGGCGTTCTCGGGCATCATCGCATTGCACGCATCATCAGTCTGACAGACGTTACAGTTGATCCCACCCCAGCCATCTTTACACGAGCAGTATTTGCCCTTTCGCAGCGTTCTGTTGGGCGTATCGGCCAGGGAACCGCAAGTAGGCTCGGAGCAATCATCACCACCATACCCGGGCGGGCAGTCACACTTCCCGGAGAAGTCGTTGCATGGTGCGAACTGAGTACATTGGAAGGCGTCTAGCTGACAGTTGAAGCAGGGAGGGCAGCCGGAAGGTCGACTGTCACGAAGCGAGAACTGCGGGGATACAAGGTGGGAATCGGTATAGTTGTTCTGGGCGGCAGCGGTAGACGATAGCAGCACAGCTGCCAGGGACATCAATAGCGAATGCAAGTGCATTCTACCGTAGTGAGCTCGAAACCGACACAG
The DNA here is from genome assembly GCA_003698115.1 of Aspergillus sp. HF37. Taxonomy (NCBI): domain Eukaryota; kingdom Fungi; phylum Ascomycota; class Eurotiomycetes; order Eurotiales; family Aspergillaceae; genus Aspergillus; species Aspergillus sp. HF37. The sequence continues at coordinate 7,966 of RAQS01000390.1, read as the reverse complement.
CCTTGAGGAGCTGGGCCAGTTGATACCGAGACGCACGGGGTTTCAGAAAGGAAAGTAAAACATTTATCGAAGCATCAGGGCGCTCACTTTGGCGGATGAGGTGCCCTGAGAATAGCGACCGAGACGAGAAAGAGAGAGAGAGATAGAGGCCGGTGGGAGGAGAGAAGTAGTATGGATGACGGTGGCAGATGACGGGGCGGAGAAGGCCTCACCGCCTGCCCGAGTGGAAGTCCGGCATCGCTGCCTGCTGATGCCTGATGATGCCTTGCGCCCTGGGGCAGACAAGTTGACTGCGGGGAACGCGGGACGGTGCGTGACCATGGCTATATACAAACGAGCCCTATGGAGAGAAAGACGCTGACACTGCTCAGTCCTTTCAACCACCATGGTCAAGCTCGAGCCATTCGCTGTCGAACAGGTGTGCCTACTCCTTTGATCGTCAATGCTCTTCTGACTTGCACAGTGGATGGATAAATATGAAACCATCGCAAAATATAACGTTGCAGAGACCTGCTGTGCCTCGATCTCCATAAGCGATCTCCAGCGACTGTCTGACGACAAGCCCTCAAGCCTGTTGGATGTCTCGACCAAGCTCACGTATGGCGCAATACGCGGGTCCAAGCCGCTGCGAGAGTCCGTGGCCAATCTCTACGCAGAGGGCCCGACTCCATTACCATCAGACAATGTCTTGGTAACAGCCGGGGCAATTCAAGCCAACTTTCTCCTGCTGTACACGCTGGTCGGGCCTGGGGACCATGTTATCTGTCACTATCCCACTTACCAGCAACTCTACTCGGTCCCTGAAAGTCTTGGGGCGGAGGTGAGTCTGTGGAAGTCCAAGGAGGCTGATGGGTGGAAAGTGGATATCAACGAATTGAAGGACCTCATCAGGCCGAACACCAAGCTCATCATCATCAAGTACGCCGTGTCGCCACGCCTATCGTATTAATATCTAACATCGATGTTTCTAGCAACCCCCAGAATCCAACAGGAGCGGTCATTCCCCGAGAGACCCTGGAGGAAGTTGTCGAGATTGCCAGGCAATCTTCGATCATAGTCCACTCTGATGAAGTGTATCGGCCTCTTTTTCACTCGATGGACAAAGAGCATCCGCCATCGCTCCTGTCTCTCGGATATGAACGCACCGTTGTGACGGGATCAATGTCCAAGGCATTTGCCCTGGCCGGTCTTCGCGTGGGCTGGATTGCATCTCGAGATCGGGACCTCATTGAAGCATGCGCGTCTGCCCGGGACTACACAACCATCTCCGTTAGCACAATTGGCGACTCCCTCGCAAGTCATGCGCTTTCCCAGGCATGCGTTCACAACTTGTTGAAGCGTAACGTGGAATTGGCCAGAACGAATGTTGCAATTCTAGAGAAGTTCATCGACTCCCATCGAGGGACATGTGACTGGGCCAAGCCACTCGCCGGAACCACGGCTTTTGTACGGTTCTCCAAGATGGGGAAGCCCGTGGACGACACCGCGTTTTGCGAGATGCTCCTCGAGAAGACCGGGGTGATGTTCGTACCAGGGAGCGCATGTTTTGGGAGGGACGGAGACTTCCGGGGCTATGTGCGAATTGGATTTGTAAACGAAACAGATGTGTTGGAAAAAGGACTGGAAGCACTGGGTTCGTTCATGGAGAATGGGTATGAAGAGGTACCGGTTGGACAGTGACGCTCATAGGATTGTTTATAGATTGAAGACTAGTGATGCGGCGGTTCCTTCGTAGTCCTCGGCCCGTTCAGCCCATTCACTTTAACAATGTGTCATTTCTGTGACGCTGATATGTCTGGCAGGCTAAGGAAGCCTCGGACTGCCGCCGCTAAGGTTAGGCTAGTCCCTGGGTGATCGTGGAGCTGTGGTGGGGATTAACTGTGGGGAGGATAACTGTCTGGGGTGCGCTGGAAATGCAACTGTCCTGGGCCCAGTGAGGCCGATGCACCATGGCTTTAAGGAGGAACAGCGAGCAGAGAGTATGGAAGAGAAGAGGAGAAGAGGGTGAGGCAGAAGAGAGAAAATGCCGAGGCTGATGGATGCACAACGGTTCATTAATAATTATGCTCTCTAATGCAAGCATTGCCAGCAGCCGAGGCATCATATTCATCCGCTCTCGCCCTCTTTCTTATCCTCTTCTCCTCCCACGCCTTTCTCTCCTTTCCCTCCCTCCCTCTCTTGCACATCTCCTGCTGAGAGCCTGCCATAATGCCCCAGCTTCCAGGTACGTTAACCCCCCAGTCTACTGCTCTACCGCTAATCCATGCCTCTCCAGACGTCCCGTTGAGCATCGCTGCCCCGGCCGCCGCGGCCACTTTGGCCTATTTGAACGCCAGATGGTCGCTGTGGTATGACGTCGGTCTCATCAAGGGCCTCATGAAAGTTGCCTGGAGATCCCGTTCTGCGGAACGCGCCGGCCATTTGAATCTCTTCTACATCCTGGAGCATTACGCCCTCACGTCCGCCACTGCCGACCGTCCTTTCGTCGTGTACAACGGTCGCACCTGGTCCTTCCACGAAGCCTACCTGCTGGTCCTGCGCTATGGCACCTGGTTCAAGAAGGTGCATAATGTCAAGCCCAGAGAGATTGTGGCTCTGGACTTCATGAACTCGTCGCACTTTGTCTTCCTCATCTTTGGTCTCTGGAGCATTGGCGCGGTCCCTGCCCTGATCAATTACAATCTGTCGGGGAAGCCTCTGACGCACTCCGTCCACGTCTCCACCGCCAGACTGTTGATCGTGGACGAGGAGGTCCGCGGCTGCTTCTCGCCGGACCAATTGGAGACTTTTGCTTCGTCCAACTTCCGCGACGGAAAGGGCCCTGTGCAGGTGGTCTTCTTCAACCCTGACGTGGAGGCGCAGATTCTGCAGACCCCGGCCGCCCGGGAAGACGACAAGGTGCGAGGCAGCTCGGTTCCCCGGGATATGGCCCTGTTGATCTACACTAGCGGAACTACTGGCCTTCCCAAACCGGCTATTGTGAGCTGGAAGAAATGCTGGACGGGCAGCGTCTTCACCAGCAACTGGTTATCTCTTACCCAGGCGGATCGGTTTTTTACGGTAGGTCGCTTGGAGCGTCGGTGTTCTGTGATAGCTGACAACACGATAGTGCATGCCCCTCTACCACTCATCTGCCGCCATCCTGGGTCTTATAACTTGTCTGATGGCCGGGTCAACGTTGATCATTGGCCGGAAGTTTTCTGCCAGGAATTTCTGGAAGGATGTTCGCGAGAATGACGCCACCATTGTGCAGTACGTCGGCGAGACTATGCGCTACCTCCTCGCTGTACCACCGGAGATCGATTCCAGCACGGGCGAGGATCTCGACAAGAAGCATAACGTGCGGACCGCATTCGGCAACGGCTTGCGTCCGGATGTTTGGAACCAGGTGAAGGAGCGGTTCAACATTCCCACCATTGCCGAATTTTACGCGGCCACCGAGGGAACCTCGGGATCGTGGAATCTTTCCACCAACAGTTTCGCGGCTGGTGCGATTGGGAGAAACGGCGCCCTGGGCAACTTGATTATTGGGCGCGGCTCGGCCATTGTCGAGGTAGACTACGAGAGCGAGCAGCCATGGCGGGATCCGCAGACCGGACTGTGCAAGAAGGTTCCTCGGGGCGAACCGGGCGAGCTGCTATATGCCATCGACGCGGGCGATCCAGCTGAGACCTTCCAAGGCTACTTCAAGAACTCCAAGGCCACCGAGGGCAAGATCCTGCGCGATGTGCTCAAGAAGGGCGACGCCTACTTCCGCACTGGCGACACGGTCCGGTGGGACAAGGACGGCCGCTGGTTCTTTTCGGACCGAATTGGCGACACGTTCCGATGGAAGAGCGAGAACGTGTCGACCAACGAGGTTGCCGAGGTGCTCGGTGCGCATCCAGAGATCCACGAGTCCAACGTCTATGGAGTTGCCCTGCCGAACCACGATGGCCGCGCTGGATGTGCGGCCGTTGTATTCAAGCAGCAGGTCGAGTCGGGGAACACCTCGACTGTGACAGACGTCTCCACCCAGACGCTCGACAGCCTCGCCGCTTATGTGTTGAAGAATCTCCCCCGATTTGCCGCACCGCTGTTCTTGCGCGTGACGCCGGAGATGCAGGCCACCGGGAACAACAAGCAACAGAAGCACGTCCTGCGGACTGAGGGAGTAGACCCGTCAGCCATCCCTTCGCAGGAGAGGCTGTACTGGCTCCAGGGCAACCAGTACGTGCCCTTTGGGCAGAGAGATTGGGACCTGTTGAATGGAGGCCAGGTCAAATTGTAATTGTCATTCTTAGCTGGCTGCTGATCACCTTGATACCCTGCCCTACTGTTCGTACTAGTATATATCATCATTATGAATGCATTCAATTTTTAGGAATCAATGACCTTCATATACGTATATCGCACTCGTTATGCCTGGCTGCACTCGGCTAAATGGCTATCCCCGCACTCGGCCTGGCTATATGCTCGGCTAGATGCCATCTCCAACTCTACTATATACGACAACCATCGTCGACCTCATGTAGAGAAAGCAACTGATCGCGTTCCAGCTCATCATGTCTCTCTCTCGAATTACTCTCTCACATCGTCGTCGTATCTTCCACCTCCCCCTCCACCAATACACTATCCGACACTCCTCATCAACCACCTCCGCATCCGCAATCGCCTCGGCCTTCCTCTCCAAATTCCAATCCCTAGGCCCCCAATCGCGCAGCCAGTCCCTCGACGCCAACCAACTCCGCCTTCTGGCCCTAACCCTAAACCGCCCGACCCTCTTCCCTTCCTCCCCCCAGCCTGAAGAAGTCCAATCACCATCCTCCGCTCCTCCCCCGGCAGCGGGAACCCCCCTACCCCCAGGCTACCACCTGGTGTACTTCACCCCGGCATTCCTGGAAACAGACCTCGGCGCCGACGGCACAGATGTCTCGTATAACCCGTCGCCGCCGTTCACGCGCCGCATGTGGGCCGGCGGTGAGGTGCGGTGGCCGCGAGATGAGGGGGGGCGCGTTAACCCGCTCCGGGTTGGGCAGGACGTCGTCGAGACGACGAGGGTTCTTAGCGCGGAGCCCAAGGTCGTGAAGAAGACCGGCGAGGAAATGATTGTTGTTAGCGTCGAGAAGGTGTTTGGGAATGAGGATGGCGTTGCGGTTGTTGATCGGCGGTATGTATATCCCTCCCTCCCCCAGGCCTGCGCTAAAGTGACTGACTGCATCGAAGCGATTACTGACCGTACATGGATAGGAATTGGGTCTTCCGCAAAGCCCTCTCAGAACCGATCTCCTCCCCAACACCTCATCCACCACCAGATAGACAGATCCCCCGCCCGACATCCTCTTCTACGATAGCATCCTCCGGCTCAACACACACCCGGACCCTCCGCCAAACACCCGTCACCCTCTTCCGCTTCTCCGCGCTGACATTCAACCCGCACAAGATCCACTACTCGCTCCCCTGGGCCCGCGATGTCGAGGGACACAGGGACCTCGTTGTTCACGGACCGCTGAATCTGATCTCCATCTTGGATATGTGGAGAGATGTTAAGCGGCAGAACGCTACTAGTAGTACTACTAGTAGGAGAAGTGCAAGTGGGATATCGGATCCGGGATTGTTTTTGCCAGAGAGTATCTCGTACCGCGCGACGAATCCGTTGTATGCGGGGGATGAGTATCAGGTTGTTCTTGAGGAGGAGGAGGGGGACGGGGCGAGAGTGCAGATTTTCGATACTGAGGGCGTGGTGGCTTTGAAGGCGGATATTAGAGGTGGTGTTGCTGGTTGAGTTGGTAGTTTTCCTCATTTTGCTGTTTATACGTTGAATAGACGAACCTTGGTCCAAGCCGTGATAGGGCTGTAGGGCTGAGTATCTGTGAGATTGTCGGATCGACCGGAGATTAGAACACCTGGAAGATACACGAAAGAAACGAGCCGCAGCCAGGTGGCCGTTGTATCAAGCTCGACTGTTTTGGACTACATCCACGACATGGAATAATACCTTATTGCTATGGTTATCTGCCTAAAGTTGTCGGTCGTGCTTCAGTGGCTTAAAGAGGGCAGAATATCTTGAGTTTGAGGGTTTTTCCCGTGGCGATTCGGTCCATCCAACGCTTGCCAGTATGGATTGGTGTTCCTTGATATCGGTATTGGTGGACGTACATGCCGTTCTCGCGGTAGATTCAAGGAAGTTGCAACTGTCTTTGCGGGCTCCTTCTCAACCATCGCCCGAGATGTCGTTCCTGCAAAATCAACGAATCTCCTTGACATTCTGCCAACGCCGAGAATACTGACAACCGTCATTCCGAAATCAACATGGAGGAAAACGACGATCTTGCTCCACACATATGCTTTTCAGGCGCCGAGGACATACAGTTCTACGGCACCGGCGGATTTCACCCAGTACACATCGGCGAGAAATTCGATCACAATCGATACGAAATAGTCCATAAGCTGGGGTACGGGGCCAGCGGAACCGTGTGGCTTGCGCTGGACCACACCGACCATAGATTTGTTGCGCTCAAAATCCTCGCCGCCGATCTCTTTGACCGGACCTGGGAGATCAACGCACTGGAAGCGCTGGCCGCTGGTGGACAGGACCATCCGGGGAGACGAGCTGTTCCGAAACTGCTGAAGAGGTTTGACATCCAGGGTCCCAATGGTCACCATCACTGTCTAGTGCTGGAGGTTGCGGGATGCAACCTTATTCAATCGATGCGGGTACGTGCTCCGTGGCAGTTTCCGCTAGACGTGGCCAGGGCAATGGTTGGCGAGTTTATCCAGGGATTGGATTACATTCATTCGTGCGGAGTGGTCCATGGAGGTAAGTGTGAGGCGAATCTCCCGGGCGGCCCAGATGCTGATGGCAGATGACCAGATATGTATCTGAAAAACTTCCTTCTCTTCTCTCCCGTTTTTGAAAAGGAATCCGCCGATGTCGAAGAGCTTTATAACCATGTCGGGACGCCAATAACAGTCCCTGTTCGACGGGCTAACGGAATTATCAATCTGCCAAGTGCTCCATTCTACAGCCCAAATGTCCCCCAGTACTGCGTGCCTCCAATTGAGGTTTATCGACCCGCGGACAGTGTCATGAATGCGAGAATCATCATCAATGACTTCAGCCGGTCGTTTCCTCAACGCGAGCGCCACGCGGTGCGCACTCCGATCAGATTTCTTGCGCCGGAGACCATGTTCGAAGGAGCGAGCGGCCAGCCCGCTGACGTGTGGGGTCTTGCTTGCAGTATCTTTGAAATCCTCGGTGATTTCCATCTCTTTCCCGTTTACGGCGATGACTGGGACGAGTTGATAATGATGATGATAAGAACCATTGGATGGATACCCGACGACTGGTGGAACAGATGGACGACGAAGGGGGAATATTTCAGGGACGACGGCACTTTCATCCGGCCCACGCGCTTTTTCCCGACACGGTTTTGGGTCGGGTTGGGGGTGAGGCTTGTGACGATGCGAACGGGCCCTCATCCTGGGCAAGTCGCGTTTGGGCGCGAGGAAATCGACGCGCTCGAAGACATGTTGAGGGGGATGATGCGGTATCGGGCGTGGCATCGAAGCACTGCCAGCGAGGCAGCGGCGTCGAGGTGGATGCAGGAGTGGTCGCGGGTCGGATACTTCAACGGCCACTGACATCGGGCCGGAACAACAACATCGCCCGGGCCGCGGCTCGATCCGCTCCCGTCCGGAGATTTCGTTTTCTTCTTTTGTTCAGCCTCACCTGGCTGTTATTATTCTGTATAGTTATTACTCTCTGCAGCAGTCAATGAAGCCTTTACCTCTAGTCCGGCATTTTCGCCGACCCGTTCTGTCCGGCTACCGGCAGCCTCCCTTTCGATCCCTCGCACTCGCGCATCACCCACCGCACTCACGCCAACGACTACGACACCAACAAACCCAGCCCAGCCTCGACACCAACTCCAAACGGCACTTCCACCTCCCAGACCTCTCGTCTCTCCTCCCCTCCAACAGTAAC
>RAQS01000389.1:0-16855 GCA_003698115.1 Aspergillus sp. HF37 | reverse complement strand
CCTCCCCCACTACTACACTCCCCTGAGGTCATACTGACTTCCCCCCCAGCGAGAGCCATGTCGGCCCCGGCTTCGTCAAGACCTTCGGCGAGACCCTGAAGCTCGTGCGCAAGCTGTTCCAGTCCACAAACCCCGCCGCCCAGCCATTCGTGGTCGCCGGCTCCGGCACCCTGGGCTGGGACATGTCCGCGGCCAACCTGATCGAGCAGGGCGACAACGCCCTCGTCCTTCACACCGGCTACTTCGGCGACTCGTACGCCGCCTGCCTGCAGACCTACGGCGCCAATGTCACCCAGATCAAGCCCGCTATCGGTGGCCGCCCCGCCCTGCCCGACGTCGAGGCCGCCCTCAAGCAGAAGCCGTACAAGCTGGTCGCCCTCACCCACGTGGACACCTCGACCGGCGTGCTCAACGACGTCAAGGCCGTCGCTGAGACTGTCCGCCGCGTCTCGCCCAACACCCTCGTCACCGTCGACGGCGTGTGCAGCGTCGGCGTCGAGGACCTCGCCTTCGACGCGTGGGACCTGGACGTCGTGCTGACTGGCAGCCAGAAGGGCATCGGCTGCCCGCCGGGGCTCAGCATTCTGATGTGGTCCGGCCGCGCGCTCGACGCCGTCAAGACGCGCAAGTCGCCGCCCGCCTCGTACTACGCGTCGGTCGTCAACTGGCTGCCTGTCATGCAGAACTACGAGAACTTCAAGCCATCCTACTTCGCCACCCCGGCCACCCAGCTCGTCCACGCCCTGCACACCAGCCTGTCGCAGATCACCGCGCGGCCCATGGCCGACCGCTTCGCCGTGCACGCCCAGGCCTCCGACCGCGTCAAGAGCACCGTCAAGGACCTCGGCCTCACCCAGCTCGCCGCTGACCCCGCCGCACAGGCCCACGGCATGACCGCCATGTACCTCCCCGACGGCCTCGTCCCCACCGACGTGCTGCCGGGCCTCCTCAAGCGCGGCGTCATCTTCGCCGCCGGCCTGCACAAGGAGATCGCTACCAAGTACATCCGCTTCGGCCATATGGGCGTCAGCGTCACCGACTCCCAGCGCGGCGATATCGATAACGCCCTGGCGGCGCTGAAGGAGGCGCTGGCCGAGGCCAAGCAGGCCAAGGGTCTGTAATGGTTGAGCTCTTGTTCATGCGTTATGTAAAGCACTAGACTTTTAAATGATTAAAATTATGTTTCATGACCATTTGATTTCATGACCATTTGATATCAAAAAGCCTAAATCTACTAGTCTACTGGTATTGGTGTGGGCGAGGACCCTCGCTGCGTCCAGACTGACGAAGCCCCCAAACAGGGGACGCGATAAAGCCTGTGGATGACCAGAGAGACGACCTGGTAGTTATGGTAGCCTAGAAAATGAAAATGGGCATGTGGTCACTACTACCACTGCTTACCTTGATTCCTGTGGATAATACTGATACAGAGTTGGGTTGAGCAGGTTAGATGGCACTCTAGACCCTGGCTCTCTTACAGACAGCCAGGACCATCTATCTAGGTGTACCGAAACAACAAAGGGGAGGAGTGGCGAGCATAGGTTCGATTCCCTGACGCGGCGCCCTGGGGACTAGTTCTAGAAAAACCATACAGGTTAAACAACCTATCGTCGTGAAGGAAGTCCAGCATGCAAATGTACACTTGCTAAAACGCCTTCGAAGCTATGAACAACGTAAACTCAATGCAAACCAGCCAGACGGGTATGACGCGCTATGCATAGCGTTTTACCGGTATTGGTATCTACTTTAAGGACCCTGCAACCTGAGGAGTGCATGATCCTCGCTCCCTAACCCTCTGATTCTCCCCGCCGCAATGCCAGCAGCGCCCGCACATCGGTCACATACTGCAAAGCCTCCAGCATGGGCACCAGGTGAAGCAGGCCGTTATCGGTGGGATCGTTGATCCAGCCTTCGATCGGAATCGCATTATCTAAGAGGGTCAGCATGCAACGGATTGAAGCCAGAGAGAAAGAGAGAGAGGCGGCGTACCCTCGTGGAAGATGTAGCTCATCGGACTATTATCCAAAATCATGACCTTGCTTAAATCAGGCTCCACCGAGCTGAGGTCCTTGATGTACGCCCCGTTCCGGAACGTACAATGTTGCCGATAATACCGCGCCTGGAAGAACTTGCGCTCTTGCTCCAGCCAGTCGATCACCGGGTCTGCGTATTCCTGGACGCTTGCTGTGAAGACGACCAGCTTGAACCACTTACACACTTTGCGCAGGAAGTCGTCGCAGTGAGGCCGTTTGTGCACATAGTACAGGATCGGGTGCTGCGGGCCCAGCGCCGTCGCTGGCCCGCCGGGCGTGAGCGCTGTCGTCATCGGCGTCGACAGCTTGACTTCCACCATGTGTCCGCTGGACATACGTCCGCCTTTGGCTAGCGAATGGATGAGCGTCTCGTCGAGATCCAGAACCAGTGTTTTCTGGGGGATGTTTCGAGGGGCTGCGGCGGCGTACGAGGGCAAGCGCGGTGGGACAAGCGGCCGAGACGGGACGGGAGAATGAGGATATCTAGTGATCTTGTGCACGGACGGCGAGGTGGGTGACTTTAAGCTATCTGGATTCAATGAGACACTGTTATGCGGTGCCTGCCCGGAATCCGCCTGTGGCCGCTTTTGCTTTTGCCGATCAAGGGCTTCCTCGTTGTGAAGCTTTATGCGTATCGATCGGCGAGGGGTGTCCTCTTCCGTCTTCTCCGGAGACTCCGATCTGGATTTCGATGGTCGGTGCCTGCTGCCGGTGAGGCTCCTGACGCCCCGACGATCCCCTTCCGACTCCGACGTGCTTGACGCGAAGGACTCGCGTGCCTGGCTTCTCGGTTTCCGCGGCGAGCTATTGCGACGATTGGCTCGGCCTATGGTCCCTCGCCTAGGCGCAGCCGCATTATTCGCAGATCTAGATACAGCCATGGACCGTCGTAGCTTCCGCACCGGGGTTATCGGGGAATACCGCCCGTCAATGTCTCGAAAGCATTGAGCTGCGTACACCCCGGGAGCGGCCAAAGTCGAAAGGATAAACTTGATCGTCTCCGCGACAGCATGGAATATGCGCCGTGTAAACCCCACGGTGGCTACCGGCGCGCCGGGTTTCTCGCTCTCGGGTAGTAATGGGGTCTTCTCATCCAGCGTCTGGTCGGCGGGGTGTACGTCCTCGGTTGGCAGAGAGGGACCGTCACAGGATTTCTCAATCGCATCGTTTGCATGGAAGCTGTGTTCGCTGTAGGATCGGAGCTTTCCTAGTCCACCTCGCGTCGGCGGTACGATGCCATGTAGCGAATGCCCTGACTCAGAGGACACCTTATGTCCTCTCGGGGGTATGTCGCCTTGCGAACGGGAGCGCGGTCGGTTGGGATTCGCGGACTGCCCAATTACGCGCGATGACAGTAAGTTTAACGAGTTCATCTTCCACCACGACCACGGCCCATGGGAGGGCTGGCGCAGGTGTCTTGGAAAGAGAGTCAGTATTGCCCATCCAGCAGGGACCCTGGAGTAGCCGCACGTGCGAGAAGACTAACCTCGATGCGCCAACCGTGCCTCGGAGGCAGCTCCGTATCCCAGCTGTGAGCTAGAGATCAACAGTGGAAGCGAGAGAGGCGGGAGGGAGTAGAGGGGGTGGGAGAGGGAGGGGAGAGAATGGATGGAGGAAGAGGACAAGCCGGCCGAGCTGGAGATCATTAAGTCAGCGGCAGAAAGAAAGAATTCCGCCGTCGCATCCCACTTCCCTCTACTTCTTCTTTCTTTCACTCACTTCCGCTCAGCTTGAGTGTTTGTCCTGCCCTCTCCTTCATTGCGTTTACTGCTGCAGGCGTTTCTACAGGTGTGTCCACTGCCAGGTCCGAATTATCTCCACTGACTCACCATTCAGTTCTACCCAACCATTGTCCTCGATCAATCCGCCCATATGCCAGCTACGTCTCTGGCCCTGACGCCCGGGCTGGCGTCGTTCCTCAAGTCGCTGAAAACGACGCCAATCGACACCTCCATTGATAATCTAATATCGTGCGTTGCGTTCTGCTGCTGCGAGTCCCCTAGCGAAGCTAACAGCCCAGGCTGCTCAAACGAAGGCAGATCCGGCATTCCAGATCATGCGCCACTGCAACGGCCTATCTCCTCCTTCGCGTTATCTCTGCCTGCAGAACGACCGATGCGGCCAAGCTGATCGAGCGGGTGCAGACTGTGGGTAGACGTTTGGTCGCTGCGCAACCCAGGGAGATGGTAGTTGGGAACATTGTCCGACGTGTACTCGGCCTCATTCGCGACGAAGCAGAGGATGACAGAGACGCCGAATTTGCACTGAGCGAAGCGGGTTCCGAGAGCCAACCGCAGACCCCTCGTGTCACCGACGGTCCGTCCACATTGCACCGCTTTTGAAGGTTACGTTAACAAGGAGCAGACCCATCGGTTCCTCATGATAGGGACTCTGTGTCTCGCCAGGAGGCCGCGGAGCGGTCGTCTTCCCGTCCTCCAGTTTCTGGGTCGACGACTACGCCGATCTCGATGTTCAGCCTGTTATCCCACCCCGAACCAGAGCCGTCCCTCCCTGGCTCACCGGGGTCAGCGTCCCCATCGGGCCGCGTTCTGAGTCATGGACCCAGTAAGGACATCCGCGCAGAGGTCCTCGATGGGATTGGCGAGATTATCGACGAGTTGGGCCAGGTGGATGACCAGATCGCGGCCTATGCACTGGACCACATCCACTCGAACGAGATCATCCTCACGCATACATCGTCTACCACCGTCCAGAGATTCCTGCTCAAGGCTGCGGCGAAGCGAAAGTTTACCGTGATTCACGCCGAGTCGTATCCCAACAACCATGAGGCGACCCATGCTACCGTCAGCGGCAACAGTAGCGACGAAGAGATCCTGAGCGCCGAGTCGTTTCAGAAGCCGTTGACCGCTCTCGGTATCACGGTCATTTTGATTCCCGATTCCGCCGTCTTCGCGCTGATGTCGCGGGTCAACAAGGTGATCCTCGGCACGCATTCGGTCCTTGCCAATGGTGGACTTGTCGCATCGGCGGGCACGAGGGTCATCGCCCGCGCAGCCAAAGTGCATCAGACGCCAGTGGTGGTAGTCAGCGGCGTGTACAAGCTCAGCCCGGTGTATCCGTTTGACTTTGAGTCGTTGATCGAGTATGGGGATGCTAGCAAGGTTGTTGGATACGAAGACGGGGATCTGGTCGACCAGCTCGACGTGCAGAACCCGTTGTACGACTATGTTCCTGCTGAGCTAGTCGACCTTTACATCACCAACCTGTGAGTGCAGATTCTAGCATCCGCTTTCATCGCTGACTGGACTAGGGGCGGCCATGCACCGTCGTATCTTTACCGGATTGTGTCGGACCATTATCGCCGTGAGGACATCAGTTTTTAGGCAGGCAATACCCCAGGATGATCGGTCTCAGAGTAATATTTTGGATAAAAAAAATATGATAGCACAGGCCTACACAGGAACCATCTTGGACAGTAAAACCTTGCAAACAACTAATTCATCAGTTTTAAGGATCAATCGTATATTGCATTGCATTGGTCATCCACCTGAACATGTTTGCAGACCAGCCCGAGCCAAACTTCCATGGCAAGCACCCCGAGAACTCCCAGACAGCCTCTTCTTACGAGCGCGGCTTCTCCTTCTTCTCCTTCCACAAAGCGAGCAGACCAACACCGGAGACCTTGACGACCTTGAACCGAACACCGGGGATATCACCCTTGGCCTTGCCCTTGCGACCGAAACCAGCGAGGAGGACTTCGTCGTTCTCGTCGACGAAGTTGAGGCAGCCGTCATTGGGGACTGGATGTATGAGCACCAACCGAAAATCAAACCACCTTTCAAAGCAAAAGAACTCACCGAAAGCAGTGACCTTCTTGCCGTTCTTGATCAGCTGCACCTTGACGCACTTCCGAATGGCGGAGTTGGGCTGCTTGGCCTCAACGCCGACCTTCTCCAGCACGATGCCCTTGGCGTGCGAGGCACCACCGAACGGAGACGACTTGAAGGCGGTTCCAAGAAGGCGCTTCTTGTAGTGCAGGTCCGCCCATCTGTTGTCGCGGCGGCTGTTGGCCAGCTTGCGCCCGGCGTTCAAACCACGGGGCTGTCCTTTACCCATGTTGGCGGATTGTTGACTGGACGAGTGTCAGAAAAGAGACGGGTGGACGGTGGCGGTCGCGAGGCTGGTCGAGTGCGCAGACACTTACCTTGTTCAAGGCCGTGGGTGGTAGTCGTGGTCGAGAGCAGAGCGGGTAGGTCGCAGAAATGTTGGTGGTGCGCCCTAGTTAGTCAGCCCTAAGCGAGTCACGGGACCGTCGCACTAACTCTTCCGGCTGATAAGGCCCTATCTCTCTGCCTTCTGTACTTCCTTGATCGCGCCACGCAAAAGAAGCTCTCAAGTTCGGAGCAGTCGTTTATACTAGCCAACTACTCAGTAGTAATAACGCTATCATCCTAGATTAGGTGGCACGAGTGGGATTTAAAAGAAAAAGGAGCTGGCGATTATAAAGCAAGTTGTTCAGCTTAAGTAGACTCTTTCTCCCTGCTCTTCCCGGAATGTCTTCGCTCTATAATGAAAAGTAAATACTATAGCTCTCTAGCATGTAAATGCTATAATGCTACCTAAGGATACTTAGTCTCGACCTTTAGTTCCTTTATTTATGTAGGGTATGTAGAGGTGTAGTTCGTTGCAGACTGGACCAGATGAGTTAAATAAAAAAGGCCGTAATCTATTACTAAATCCGGCATCAGTGGTTCAGTGGTAGAATTGGCCGTTGCCATCGGCTAGACCCGCGTTCGATTCGCGGCTGATGCATATCTTTTTTTTCTTTCTTCCTTTTTCCTTTTTTTTGTTTTTTTTCCGACGGCGTACGGGTCCATGCTGGACTCTACGAAATACGTAGACGATACCACTGGCACCAGCCATACGTCTTGCAGGCAGGCAACTGTCTAATTAACTCGCTTGAACTTTTCTTGAAGGATGTATCTTAGTCATCTTGCTACTTGCCTCCGCCGGACTATTACTTCCTAGGATACTCTACGTTAACTCCAGCAACACCAACATGTCCACCAAGCCAACCCCGCTAAGGAAAGTCAGCTCGCAGCGGCTCCCTCCTCCGGCGCTCTTCCAAGGGCCGCCCTCACACAATGCCTCGAATCCGTCTCTCACGCAGACCCCCTCGACCGCCGCCTCGCGCGGACCCAGCCAGCGCCCTCCCCTACAGCGGGACCGCTCGTCGCACACCAACGGGCTCGCGGAGAGCCCGGTATCCAGCTATCCGGCGCAGTCGCAGACCCGGCGGACACAGCGCAAGGGCGAGACGGACGGCTCCGAGGCCATCTGGCAGGAGATGCAGAGCGCGCTGTCCGAGGTCGAGCTGAGCGCGGTCGGCGGCGACCATGTGTTTGGGGAGAAGCACTCGCGTGTTCTGGAGGATCTGCGCGTTAAGCAGCTGACGCTTGCGCAGGCGTGGGCGCGGAACGAGGCCGAGGACGAGGCAGCCGACCCGAAGAGTCCGGAAGAGCCCAACCCGAAGTCGAATCCGTCTTCGCCGAGGAGGCCTGCGGCCGAGCAGCAGGATGAGCATGCGGCGGCGGCGGAGAATGTCTCGTACAAGTCCCTCGACGAGGAGACCGAGAAGGATATCCTCCTTGCCCGGGAAAGGCGCGAGGCTAATGATCGGTATTTCGACCGCGTGAATAACGGCGTGCTGGATGTGGTGGCAAAGTTGGAGGAGGTCGCGCAGACTATGCGCGCTGTGCAGAAGGAGAGCAGGGATATCTGGAGCGAGTCGGATAGTATGAGTACATCTGGGCATTCGACGTCGAATCCCGGGTGAGTTGTGGGGACCGGTTGCTTTCCGACGATATGGCATCCAGGCCAGGTGCCTGGGATGAGAGGCGCATAGCATAGCCTTGCCATAAGACTGCATTCAATCTGGTCGAACTGAGTGACCAGTCATGAACAGGCAGACAGGCAGACAGGCAGTCCGCGCCAGCACCAGCGAATTGATATCGCTCATGCAGATAAGGCCGAGGACGAACCAGGTATCATAGCACATTCAGAAGGGTATATCTACAACTTAGCCCACCGCAGAGCACAGAGTATACAATAAAGCACATCCAGCCTACTCCCCCTTGACCAGTCTCTTCGCCGCCTTCCACCCATCCACAGCCGTATTCCGCACATCCTCCCACCTGCTCTCGTACGCCTTGTGCGCCAGTCTCTCCACCTCCTTGTTCCAGCGATGCTTGAGCAGATCCTCCATCGGCGGTTGCGACGGCTTGGACGGCTCCGCGCTGGGCGCGACCGGCTCTCTAGGAGCCAGCCGCCGGTCGTACGCACCCATGGGCGACGACAGGTCGTTCAGCAGCTGGACCTTGTCGCGGATGGCATTGCGTTGGTCGAGGCGGGTTGAGCGGTGGACTTGGATGGAGAGGTAGAGGAAGGTGGTGGTGAGGGAGAAGCCGGTGAACTAGGCAGTTGTCAGTATGGGACGGCCAGCCGTGGTGCGAACATACAAAACCCGTGAAGAAGCCCATTTCGAGGCCCGTCCGGAGTGTAGAGCAGAAGAGTTCTCCAGGCTCGACTGCGATGCTGAAGTCCAGAGCGGAACGCACCGCGCGCTCCGATTGGCTGCGGAGGAAATCTTAGAACTTCACTTCTTCAACGCTTCTCCCTCCTTCTCTCTCCAGCTTCCTTTCAGCCAATTCCCTCGATTCCGCTGTATACCCTCCATTCAACTCCTACTCGACCGCTGCTACCTCCTCTTCCTCTTTACCCGACCCTCCTCCTGACCTTACCACCATGGTCCAGGGCCCCAAATTCCGCCATCTCAGCCGCAGCTCGGCGCACCGACAAGCCCTCCTCCGCAACCTGGTGACCTCGCTCCTCAAGCACGAGTCGATCACCACAACATGGGCCAAGGCCAAGGAGACCCAGCGGCTGGCCGAGAAGCTGATCACCGCCGGGAAGAAGGACACTATTGCGGCCAGGAAGAAGGCGTTGGAGACGTTATATGTATTACTTCTCTTCCTTTTTGAAGGCCATGTTGGATCCAAGCTAATGGACGTAGACCCCCCACGACATCATCCCCAAACTCTTCGGTTCCCTCCGCCAACGCTACGCTGACCGTCCCGGCGGCTACACCCGGGTCCTGCGCGTCGAGCCCAAAAAGGATGACCAGGCGCCGAGCGCCATTCTCGAGCTGGTCGACGGGCCCAAGGATATGCGGTTTGCGTTGACGGCGCGGACGCTGGCGCGCAAGCGGGCGCAGGGACTTGAGGCGCTGAACGAGTTGACGGCGATGAATGTGAATAAGGTGACGAGATATCGGAAGGATGGGGTCGAGGATCTGGAGCGCGAGATTGGGAGGTTGCAGCTGCAGGAGAGCGAGGAGAAAAAGAGTGCTGGGAATGGGAAAAAACCATCATCTAAGTGAAAAAAAAAGGGCTGGCTGGGTTTTCTGTATAATAAATTTTAGTTGTTCTGCCTCAATACAGCATGTATAATTCATAAGATGGGTCAGAGAATAGTGATTATGTTGCTAATGGTTGTATCTGGACAGCTAATATTTCCTCAGTCTAGAGCAAACATGAACAGCAATGGATAGATACCACTCCGGATGATGCAACCTGGCCATGCGTAACTTTTATGTCAATTGGCTTCTCATGGGGGCTCCAGAGCTAGGCGAGCCCAATCCATCCACCATAGCTAGCTGCTTTTGGGCAGACTAGTGCCGCCCGACACAACAAATGGCCCGGTCTTGGTGCTAGCCGCGCCCCCATATGTACTAGCCGACAACGAAGCGTTTCCCTGCTTGATCGCAAAATCCGAAGGCACTTCGGACGGCGGCGGCTTCGGTGGGAGATGCGACGGTGTTCCCCATTTCGCGATCGAGTCTCGGTTGCCAAATGGCGCCCCTCGCCCCGTGTAGTGACTAGGGTATCCTGACGGCTCTTGGCTCCTGGTATCTTGGAATCCGGTCCACTGTGGAGGGCCAGGCGGCATCCCCTGGTACGTGTTCATGCCAAACTGGTTGCTCCTGCTTGGGTGCCGTGCGAGAGGAGCACCGCCGGGGACAAACGAGCGTGTCTGCGGATTGAACACTGTTCTGTTGAAGCTCCCTGGTAGTGCATGCGGACTGCTCGGGGCCCCTGGGTTCATTGGCTGACCGGGAAACTGTGGATAAGGGTATGATGTCGGACTGGTCCCTAGCTGTTGGTTTGGGTAATTCGGCCAGTGAGTAGGCGTCTGATTCCGGTGCGGTGACTGCTGGAAAGTTCCGTGGTATGGCGGCGACGGCCAGTTCGTTGGCTGGTGATACGGCATTGCGTTCGGGGCGCCGTAATTGTTCAACGCGGGCGTCGACTTGGCCGACGGCGGCTGGTTCATCACTGGCGACCCCAAAGATGGATATCCGGAAAACTGTGGCTGTTGCGGGATACTTCCGCCCTGCCAGGGGCCGGCCGGTGGCATTTGAGGGGAGGCAGCCATTGGGTACTGAGGCACGCCGTGCATATGCCCAGGGTACATGGAACTGTTTTGGGGGGTGGGTGTGTAGCCCGTACCCGGCGGAGTGGCCCCAGGCCCGACCATGAAAGGCGGCTGGTTAGGAAGAGCCGGGTCGTTCATGGCAACCTGGTATGGAACTGGTCCGCCTGTGTAGTGCATGCCTGGGTAATACGCGTTGTACTGTGACCGGACCTCAAAGCTGTCATCATGCGGCGTTTTCTGCCTTTGAGGCTTCTTACGCCCACTCGCTGAGCTCGAACGGGAAATGTTGCCCTGATCACCGCTTGAGTTGTCTGACCTAGATTCAGGGAAATCCCGGAATATCCGCTCGCGAACTTCGTTGTACTTGGCCTCTCGTTCTTCTCTGGTTTGGATCATTCTGTCCTTAGCAGGAGTGGCACCGGCAGAAGAACCCGTGCGATCCCCGTCGTTTCCATCACCGGCTTCGGACGCAGCTTTAGAGCTTGTTGCTGTGCTGCCTGAGGTCGGAGGACGTTCCCCTTCATTCCGGCGCATTATTTTCATAGCAGGCATAGCCTGAGGTGGGGTACCGTTGTTCGCAGCGTGTAGAGCGGAGAGAGGTGTTGGTCTATATCGGTCAGCCTGTGAGCCAGTGGGACTACGGCAAGGGATCTCACAATCGACAAAAGGGAGTCCTGTGGAGTCGAACAGAAGTCACATTGTTGTCCACGAAATGCGTCAAATGGTAATAGTCTCCCAGTTTGTGTGCGAGCAGCCGCCCAAAAGCGTTCGACGGCGGCAGCTCCAAGGATTGCTCCCTTGTATACATGTTAGCTGGGCGCCCATGGTTATTAATAGACCAGACTTACTTGGACTTTTGGATAAAGTGCCTGACCATGTCCTCCAGCTGGAGTATTAAAAGGCGATCTTTTGGAGATTCCATTGCCTCAAGCAGCTTCTCGTCAGGTTCGTGTGGAAATCCATGGATAGCTCTGTCATCCTGCAATGATCCTTGATTGGGCACGATGAAATTATTGGCGACGGAGTCTGGGGGAATTGCACCGTTGGTCTGTGGGTTTCCATCGTTCACGACGGGGGTCTGATGTTGCAGAATCCCCCGAGGCCTGTAAGGGTTGACATCCCTAAGGTGGTCTCTGAGCCCGCGAGCACCGGATTCCGAGCCAGTGAGCGAGTTCGGTGCGCCCGAGGCGGCTCCGGAGAGGGACTCTTCCTCATCGATAGCCTGCACGCTGGCACTGTCATCTGGCCGCAAAGAATCCTTCTCGTCCATTGCGAAGGTCGCGACTGATGCCATGCTTTTAGAATCGAACTCGTTGGCTTTGTGGAAGAGTTGGATAGATGGGTGCGGTCATCTTCAAACGAGGCTTCTCGCTTAAGAACACCATTTTCCTGGGTGTCGTCGGAGACATCAGTATTCTCTCGGTATTTTTTCCCGGCCAGGTGAACACCTTGAACGGTTTGGCTCAGGCGATCGACATCTCGGTTGATCGCAGGAACATCACGCTGAGAATTGCCTGGGCGGTCCTGATCAGACAGAATCCCCTCGCAGCCTCGCGACTCTGCATCGGCATGTATCAGTGCAGGTTGGGGGCCTTTGCCATCATCAGGCACAGAAGACGCTTGTGATTTGTGAGGGGACATGGCGGCAATCTCCAGCACAAGTTAGCTACACAAACCCATGTCCCTACTGCAGGGAACGCACCTTTGCAAAGGAGATGAGATTATCGTTGGTCGTAGAACTCTTCGTTTCCATGGTAGAAAAATCCCAGGAGACGTTTGCGAACAATCCCACTTCCTCCGCTATTCTCCTTCTCGTTTCCTCGATTGGTGTCGAACTCGGAAAACTCGCAATCGAAGAACGCACGCGAGCACACTCAAGTAGTCGCGGGCTTGCAAAAGGACGAAACCGAAATTCGAATCAAATTCAGGCCGCTCAAAACCGCTTCACACAAGGCCGGAAAGAAAGACGACATATCTTTTAAACAGGAGATTCGCCATATGGAAAGCTATACGGGATCAGGAGTGTGAAGAAGCCGGTAGCGGGAGCAGCCGAGAAGGGGTTGTTGGGGAGGTGGTGACGGAGGCTGAAAGGACGGTCAAAGAACTGCCTGACAGGATATCAGAGCGATTGGCGCATGGTCGGGGAAAAGGAGGCTCGTACAGGGAGGAACAAGACTTCGAGGAAGCCCTGGGAGAGCGTCAACTGGAAGGGCAGAGGCGGTGTTGAGGGTTGGAGGTGGAGAGATTTTCCTTTTTTTTTCTGCAGGTGAGGAAGGAGCCGACGGCATCATATCAGTCAGCAGCGACGACGCTCTGCTGCTTCTACTTCTGCCTCTGCCCTTCCACTTGCACTCATACATCTACTCTCTCGAATTGCTTCTGGTTCTCTCTTGGTTAATCTTACTTTATTCGTTCTCTTCGTATCCTTTATAATTCCTCTTGGAATGAATAATCGTTACCGAAACGTCCCCGGGCTGAGAGGCCCTAGCAAAGCCTCGGCGAGCACTCTGTGCCAGAAATGCCTGAAACGAGATACGTGGTCCGTCTCGAGTCGCGATTGACTGTGCTGACTGCTGGGAACGCCACTACAGTTTTGAGTGCTCCGTGTCGGCCCAGGAACGGCCGTATATCTCTCGGCCTTCGCGCACCCAGCAGCTTCAGAACCCGAAGTTGATGCCCAAACTCTCGTCGGATACTCCCAATGATCGCCCGCGGCCGTAAGTTGGCGCTGTCGTTGCCCGTATCGGAGTTTGTAGCTAATGTCCATCAGAGAAGGCGTGGCGAATGAGCTGCTAGCCAAACGGGAGGAAGAGCGCGGTCGCAAAAGAGATCTGGACGAGCCAGAGCCGTATCCGTCAAAACGGGCCAGATCACCGTCTTCGCATTCTAATGGCTCTGTGTCGACAATATCCAGCAGGCGCTCGCACTCGGAGTCGCCCCCTCATGAAGAGACGAATAGCCGTGGTCGGTCACCTCGTCGTTTGACTCCGAAGAAGCGGCAGTACAGTGACTCTTTGTCCGGTCATTCCACTCCGTCATATTCATCTACGGAAGAACGCTCCCGCTCAAGAGCGTCGGGATACGACAGGAACACCAGACGGCGACACCGACAATCCAGCCCCGGCGAACGAGGCCGCCCTAGGGACTTATCCCGAGATGGTGGTCGCAGGCATAGGTCTCGAAGCCGTAGTATGGACAGGAGTCGGATTGCAAAGGGCCGGCGCTCCATGACACCAGAAAGGGAACGCAAGTACCACAGACAACACCTACCGAGGGACGATACATTGTCGGATCGTTCACATTTTTCCAATCGCTCTTATGACGGACGAGGTCAAGGCTACGCTGAATCACAGCCTAGAGAACGCAGCCTCAGTCCTTTTAGTAAGCGTCTTGCTTTGACTCAGGCCATGAACATGGGACGGTAGATTACGGCATTAGGTAGCTTTCTTTCTTTCTTTCTTTCTTTGGCCAGGGTGTAACATCGGGAACATGCATGGGTGAATTTGGCGTCTAGATGACCAAGTGTATTAATATGCAGCAGGTAGTATACAATATCCGGAACGCCAGTTCCTGCCTCGTGTCCTATATTCCAGATAACAGTGACAAGCTGCTCAATTTTACGGGTATCATGCCATCTCATTGTCCTCCGTATTCCCTCTCGTCTCTTCTTCCTCTCGTTCGCGGACATGAATGCCCTCCACCAGCATTTCCCCTTCGATGCCTAGCTCCTCGCCGCGCTGGCCGCCATTCGAAACAGCTCCCTTCTCCCTGGCTGCCCGCTGCGCATTTGTAATACGTTGTCGCACGAGTCTGGCTATCGCATTCTCCGTCCTCACGTCGATGACTTTCAGCTTCTCATCCAAATCCCGCTTGAGGTCCCAATTGGGCTTTTTCGGCTGCAGCTTGAAAAGGTCGATCGGTTGGTCCGCCTCCTCGTCTTCTCTGGCCTTCTCCGCAGTCGCCTTCGCTATGTCCCCCGCTTGCTCTTCCAGCGAAGGCTGCCCCTCTAACGGGTCCTGGTCGAAGCCCAGCTTAGGGCCGCGGGTCTCCGGGTCGTAGTTCCGCCCAGAGAGATATGTCGTTGTAACGTCGGGAGCTGCAGCAGCGGTTTCTTCATCGCCGGCGCGTGCTTCTGCGAGAGGTTCGGGTTCTGGGTGCTTTCGCTTGAGAGAGGAGAGCTTTGCAAGGCGTGCTTTTCGTTCTGTTGCGGCGGCGTCGAGGGAGGCGTGGTTGGATGCCATGGCTGGAATACGGAGCGGAAGAATGGAGAAGGATGCGGTATATTGAGAAAAGGTCGCCCGGGATTAGCCTGCCGCGGACAATAATACCTGTAATACTGAGGAAAAGGATGAAAGCAGGAAGAGAAGAAGCGGGAGCGCCACAGAAGAATGCCTCAGCCACAGGATGATAGCACCAGCCACAATCTCAAAATTCTCTCCGCAAGCACTGCGACTTGGACTCTTCCTGCCGTCAACCCGCCCAATGCCGCATTCTGACCTGTTGTTCTTGATTATTCCCTGATTAGGCCTGTTTTCTTTTGGTTCCTTTCAATGCATGCAGTCACACGCCTCTGAATGTCATTCGGTTCGTATAACCTCCTTCGGTCTCGCTTCAGCGCCCGACTCCTACCGTCCTGTACGCTGCAAAACAGAATAAGCCAGTGCCGTACACTAAGCGCCCGAAGCCCGTCCGCGAGGCATGTCGCTAGCGATGCGTCGGAATCGAATACGCCTTTGACTGAGTGTCCATTTGAGAGCGAATATTTCCACTCACATCCTTCCGTTACCCGCAATCAACCTCACAATGTGCCTTCAAGCGCTCCTGATCTGACGTCGCCCGATAGCCGTCCCGGCGCACACCAGGAGAATGACTCCGCCGGACGTCCTGAAAAAGCCAGTCCGCGGAGGACTATCCGATATATTCGCGACCCCGTGGAGACCGCTGATAACAAACCCCTGTCAGGGCGCCAACGACGTCGCCAAGGACCTGCGCGCAAGCCTCTTCTCTCGAGGGGTCTGGCGTTGAAGATTATCGAAGACGAAGGCCTCCCGGAAAATCTTGTTAATACGTCATTCCGTGTGTTCCCTCGACTCGAGCGTCATTTACAGCAACAACCGGTGAACGCGATGTCCGCATATATAGAAGCGCGCATGAGGATGACGGCTTTGTATACACGACAAACATCGCTTTCGCAATGGAGAGATGCCTATCGCAACGTCTTCAGCAACAAATTCCACGGACGGGAGACTGAGGCGACAGTGCCGAAACTGACGGAGGACGGGCAGGTTCTGCTCCGGAAGATTCAGTCGGATTGTCTGGGGGATTTTCGCGACGTCTGGAGAGGGCTGGATAGAACTATAAAGGCTACCCATTGGCAGCGTCTGGCGCTCTGGCTGCTGCAAACATCGCCACAGCTGATGCTGGAGTTTTTACTCGTCACCAGCGAAGGCCTGGAGAGGCCTAACTTCCACATGATCGAGAGTTGCTTCAACTATCTGGACTACTTTCACTTTGACAAAATTGGAAACTGGAGAAACGGCTCCCATACCTACCAATCAGTTCTCCAGACCTGCATGGACCCCGAAACCTGGCCAATTCTCCTCCTGTCGCAAAAAGGCGTCCAGCTATATCTTAACCGGGGAAATTGCGAAACAGCAACTCGTGCTTTCGACACGATGTTGCACCGGCAAACTCAGATGAGCCCCGAAACGGCTCTCATGTTCATGCGTGACTTCACGGAGTACGGCGATGTTGACAGGGCCTTGATGGCGCTCTCGCTAGTTTTACAGCTCAAACAGCCCGGGTTCACGCGGGATTCTGTCGGGGTTATGCGGCATTGCTGCAAGCTTCTGACCCTCGACTCAGTGGAAGATAACGCCCGTGGGCGGAATTTTCGAATTCTCCCAAGACTCCTTGAAATGGGAGTGAGGCCGGACCGGGACATGATGAATGTTGTCTTGTCCAACGCGTTTAAGATACGCGACTCGCAGCTGGGTCACGACATGCTCGAGTTCATGAAAGGGCAAGGGCACGAGATGGACTCGTATACATACTTGGCGCTGCTCGTGGACGCGGTGGAGCGGGGGGACCGTGAACACGTCGAGGGGCTGGTGGCGGAGATCAGCCGGCACGAGAAGCTACGGATGAACGAGTTCCTTCTGAACAAGATCTTCCATGCCCATTACGTCTTCACTGCGAAGCGCATGGATCCCCATGCGGACCCGGGCGAGGTTTTCTATTCGGTGCTGGATATGTATAACAGATTGCACGACATCACGCCACTAAGGGAGCTGTCCATCCTCCCGTCGCACTACACGCCGCCGTCGGGCAGCGCCAATACGCCGCCGACGCTGATTTCTCTGTACATC